>LUCM01008576.1:93691-145107 GCA_008360955.1 Fasciolopsis buskii
TTACGAATAACTGAAAACGAGCTTGTTCGTTACACTGTATTGCTTCGCAATGTGTTCTGTAGGATTATTCGAAATGCTAAAGCAAGCCAAAGACCCAGGTGATTTGGCTTTGTATAGACCTCTCATCACTGATGCCCGGATATCTAACATGGCTTTCCTCTGAGTCATTTTGTCCTCTAATTTCAAATCCAAATCCCCTTATGCCATTGATTGCCAGTTTTTAATTCCTCTACAAGTCATTTACCGTCGAAGCAATTCTCTTTCTGGACGCCACAACGACCGAGTGCCTTCTAGGGCTGTTGTTGGCTAATTAAAAAAACAATTAAATGTGATTTTTCTGGGAGTTAAAACTAAATCTAAAAACTCATTTTAATCCAGTCAACAGTTACACGCAACTTAAATGGTACTTTAAGAAACTGTCACGTATGGTCGATAAATTAAGGAATAAATTCCTGCTCATGCACGAATGTCGACCATATCGTGGCCAGACAGGTCGTTTTATGTAGTTGACGGTCAGAGGATTGATTGAGAGAAAATCCGAATTCAGAAATTCAGCATATTTCTTCTTTCTTTGTGGTTTGAGTGAGATGATGATGAAGTGGGCCACATGGCGTCGTACATCCGTCTGCATGCGAAAATGTGTGGCTGACACCTGAAGTCAACACTTTAAGTGTGACTATTGTCAGATTGACCTGATTTTCGCATTTAAACCAACGGGTTATCTTGTGAGAAAACATTTTATTGCATGACGAGTTATGGATCATTTCGTTCTAACTGATTATACTGGTACTGGCAAACAGTTTACTAATGACCTCTAAAGAGGGTCCACGTTTGTTGGGACGTCTTAAAATGACAAAAAATAACGTAATGGAATCCAGTCCTATTCCTAGTATGTTAATAAATCGATACATCATGTGCAGCTTGTTTCGCAAGATTCCCTCCGCTGTTGGCAATGACAGCATTCGTTTTGTTCTACACACCTTCCCGTTTTTCTTTTATCATTTTCTGAACACAGCACGAGACATTATCAGCCTATAGTTACCTGACTCGGTGTGTGTGTGTGTGTGTGTGTGCGTTATTCCGCACCCATACTCCGCCTTATAAATGTCACAATGGGTTTGGAGAATTAAGTAAGAAACGAGTTTTCAACCGTGGAGGTCAAAGTATCGGTACATCGGTCGAATCGACCATCATGTAAACGACACGACGAGAAACTGTCAGACATCAAAAAGCACTTCATTACGCGATTCTGTCACTCCAATGTTTTAGGCTTTCACTAAAATTGTGTGATGAATTATCTTTGACCCCACAAAAACAATTTGAAATTGGGAAGATTGAAGGTTGTGCGTGTGTGTGTGTGTGTGCGTATGTATATTGTGTATGTACGTTTGTATGTATTGTGTGTGTGTATGTGTGTATATCCACGGGATGGAATGTCTCCACGACCGAGTAATTTCGACCCTGCTGCACCCAGTCTATCGCGCAGAAAAAATACCATGATTCATTTGCCACGATATAGTCTTGTAGTGCTCGAATCTACTAGAAATATTAGCTTCACAGAAACGAGCCGGTAAATGTACGCCACGGGAATTGGAAAATAATCCATCGACGTATGCACAAATGGCACCAGTCCAACCAAATAATGCAAAAGTGAGAAACGTAAGTGATCGAAATTTCCACCAATCACAAGGCCGTGTGTCTATGCCTAAGCGGTCTTTGTATCACATTGTCTCCAAGTCCGATTAGCCGATTACTGGACGAAAGGTTGTAAAGCACCATACTGCTCGCCCCAGGGCCTTCTGATCATTGCACATTTTGCGATGGTCAGTTAGTTCGAGGGGTTTTCATCCCAGATCGAAGAATAGTCCATTAATCGATCAACCCAGAATGATTTGGATCACATACCAAAAGATGGACTGACTCGGTTAAAAAGGAAAATATATTTAGCAAATGAAAGCTTTACAATAATAGTAATAATAATAACAAAGGCAGTTCAATTTAAGTATGACACTAGTCACTCTGAGGGCTAATGCGTATGACAAGCCAGTTAGCATGATTCTTCAGGGTACATTCATGAAGGTTGTGGTACATTAGAGCAAATCAGATGAACGTCGTTAATTCGGAAAACGCAAACCCGGATCCATACCGGTTGAACGTGACTTCATGTGAACTTCATGTAAACTCTCATTGTTGACGTTCGAGTTATCAGTTGTTTGCAATTCAAACAGTATTCCACATGATCAGAATCCTTTGAGGATTTTAAGAACCTCGAAAAACTAGTGTTCTAATATTAACCACCGAAAAAACTTGGTCAACTTGTTCGTCTCATTGCTACAACAATTAGATATTAGTTTGCATAACTGAATAGTGAACTAATTTGATCGAACAATACACTGGTAGACAAATCTACGGATTCATCAACTGCAGGACTGATTGATGAATTGATTGATTGATTGATTGATTGATTGTTCGTTTGTTTGTTTGTTTGATTGGTTAACCGATTAGCTATATAAGCAATATGTCTATAGATTGAATGGTTGATTAACTGATTGAACAAGTGGGTGAACGAAAGATTGAGTGGATTAGTGGGTTGGTGAATGATTAACCGATTGGTCAGAAACTTTAAGGGCAGTGTATTTGAGTGACTAATCAAAATAAACGCATTCAATCCACTCGAAAGAACAAACGAAGCATTTCCTTTTTAGTCTTAAAGGATCACGACAGCATAAAGTTTGAAGTCGATAGTCATGCTAAAATCCCATTCCATCCACTTTAGCAAGAAAAACTATCTACTTTTGCTTCTTTACTTGGTTTTAGTTCCTCCTTTTCATGTGTTGTTCTTTCACACATCAAAAAAAAAACCAAAATGATGTCAGCGAATCCGTAGAAATTGAGTACGTATAATTAAAAAATAGTGTAACAATCAATATGCTAGACGATGTCCATCACATCACTGTTGGTTGGGTGCTATTTTCAGACTTCTGATTCGTTCTGCATTTCCTACCCCGAGCGAGTATGAATAATGCTGATTTAGTAAGGAAGAATGAAAAACAGAGAAAACCGAAACGAAGTGGGATTAAACGCTGTTGGGAAAAGCGCAGAATTATTGTCACTGCTAATTCCTCACATAACGATACTGAACCATGATCGTACATGACGACTCCATGAACTATAGCAGATTTTCTATTTCTTTTCTGTGATTTCTTGTAGGATACTTGTATCGAAAGGCATACAGCGCAGCACGGGACCGAGGCAACATTGTGAAAGGGAAGTGGGATTTTTCGTATCGCCGGAGAGAGTTGGTCAAACAGCAGGAAAAGGATAGAGTGTTCATCAGGCACATGGACGGATAGGAAGTGCAAACAATGACTAAGGCGATCGCATACCTACCTCACCTGGACAGCCACGCAGATTTGGCACGAAATTCATCGGCAAGTGAAAGCCAAAAATCACTCGTCAAAAGTAGACAAGCGACCCGACCGATTTCGTGTGGAAAAACAAAATGCGTGGACAAGCTAAGACGTAGAATGAATCAGGGAGACAATATCTAGCATGTGAGATACAAGAATGGTGACGTGACCGTAAAAGACAAACAGAATGGTGATCTGAATGCGTGGATAAGGCTGGGTGGAAATTCGGCCCAGGGTCAAATTGCACATGTAAACAAGCGGACAAGGATTGGAGACTAGACAGTGCTGAGTTCCACGTTAAAGCAAAGGAAAACAAAGAGAGTGTTGGGGAGTGGACGAGGGATGATCCGAAAAAGGAACAAACAAGCTCGTATTTTTCGTTTTTGGGCATTGAGAAAAAAGGTTCCCGTGTGTAAATTTCATGAGTAGAACTAATTACCGTTACGATACCATTCCGTAAATTGTGTCGAGACTGTTCGAGACTTCTATCCGAAGTCTCTTCCACACTAGTCTAAAACGTGATATCTGTTGCCTGGGTCAATTCACTCGAGCGTGCAGTTGGGTGCCTTGAGTGCTTTTGTACTGCCATACGACCGTTCAGCAGAGGCACACTCGTCACATGTCATCAGGCGCGGTCACGTTTTTACCTCGTTCAAATATTCCTGACCTGCATCGAAATAATGTTGACTCGGCGGCGGTGGACGATAGAGTAGGAATTTTTTCGCGGTACAATTTTTCTACACTTTTACGGCGCATAACAGTGATTCCAAACGATTAGTTGTGATACTTGTCCAAAGTGGTTTTATTAACCTTGAAACGACTACTCTGCTTCTGTGGCAAAAGGACTACACTTTCATAGAAATAGTGAACAATATAACAACTAGTGAGTCAGGTACTAAGCATTCCTGGAAACCGATTCTCTTGGAATTTTGCTGTTCGAAGTGACCTGCTGCGACTGCAGGTGTTGTGGAACAGACTCACCGAATCATCGGAGCACATGCTTCTGTTATGGAAATTGAACTTGTCTCACAAACAGGGCATCACGTGACCCGGATCTTTTAAAGCTGCTTTTCTTTTTCGTTTAAAAACAGCCATAGTAGTAAGGATCAAACATGTTCACTTCTGTACAAAAGTAGGTGTGACTGGTGCAACTCTGCGAAGGGTGGCTCTCGTCGGAACACGGGTGAAAACTATTTTCGAGATCCACCGATTGGGATTGGTCAGAATGACAGCTTCGCCGTTGCCTGACTGAAAATGACCACACTGTGACACTGTCGGAATGCAAATCCAAAGTTAGTAGCATTTCATTTATGGAGTCATCCAGCCAGAGAAGTCATTATAAATTAATTAATTAATTAATTAGCCCAATGCAATGAGATTTCAATTCGTTATCAGGAACGAAGGTCACTTGGAAGATGTGTTTTCACGAAAGGTACAAAACGGCTGGGTCAGATGAGGTATCTACTTCCTTTTACAAGGATAGCCGCAGAGTTTTGGCAACAGAGTTAAAGAACCTCCCGCGGTCGGGGAGCAAAAAGTGCACCCTACACACCAGCGATGGTCAAGCTGTGAATGTGGGGACGTCCCAATATGGAGGTCGCGGGTTCGAATCGTCCCACTGACTGTCATCTTCCTTTTTTGACAGTCCTCTATTGGCCGCGACAAATTTCAAAAAAAAGATGCACATGGTGGCTTCATTGATAAAGGAAGCGAAAAATAAAAGATTAGTTTGGATAACTGACTTCGTGGGTTCATGAAAAGGAGATAGGTCTGCCAGTGAAAAATTACAAAGGAATCAGCTTGGTGAGTATTTCATCTGAGATGCTGGTATTATCCTCTGCACATCAAGTGCTTACAGACGGCGTGCATATGGAAACTAAGTTGGTTTGCTACTCGGTCAAAGCGGTATCGATCAAAAATATTTTATACAACAGGTCGTAGTACATAAACACATATTCGGTAGGCTCAGACTCTACCGTTTTCCATCTGAAACCGCATTTAGACACAGTAGTCACCTGTGGATTATCACGGTGTTACCTTCCATCGTAGAGTGTGTTAGAGAAATTCATTACTCCTTAGCAATCTTTGGGCATAAAATGCCGAGGCCGTGTTTGCGATGATGGCGATCTTCCACACCAGTTCAACAACGGAAGTGTTGGTCGTCAGATTTGTGGTCCTTCTCCGTCTTTCTTCAACTTTGGACTCAGAATGATCATGAAAATTGTCCAAATCACGTGCTAGAGTAGTGACAATGATTTTCATGAGGTTCTGATCGTCTAGCAAACGTTTCGTCACCCGTCAAGTTGACTCGCATTGATGATGTCACCTCGACTGATGATGAAACCTTTGCGACCTAAACTCTAAGCTCAGTGATCAGAGCCCCATGAAAACCAACAAGGTCAGCTACAACTAACACAAATTTTCAGTGGCACTGATATTTGCTCAAACAACAAATTGTCCAAACTCGAATTGTCGAGCAATGGTTTGCTTGTGTGATTAAAGACTCGCGTAAGGTGCAAGTTTTTCTCCATCGTCTGAACAACAGACTCGTTGTTTCGGATACATTTTGCACCAGCAGAATGTGGAATTTTATTGCACAAATGGATTAACGTAAAGCCATATCTTTTTCCCGTAGAAGGTGAGTTGAGAAAAGGGGATAAGGTTCGTGGTTTGGATAGTCATCCAGATATTAACCATAACCAGGTCTCAGGGTTTAACCTCTAGAGTAGACACTCAATCTAACTGGATTAAAATGGCAGGGTCTTGTTTTACGAAAGGCTACAGGAAGCCTGCCATAATGCACATTGTTCCACGAAGGAGATAATGCTTGGAAAATTGATCAGGTTTAGTGTTGCGTGACGTCTCGAAAGAGTAAGAAAACCTCGACCAATGTGCTGACCCCAACAGGACGAGTTTGATTAACGCGTTAGGATTCACGAGATTCCCCTACAAGATAATTGACATCATTAGGCTGCATGACCGAATGATCCAGTCAATGGTTTTCTTCCATTCAACGGGTTTCCGATTCTCCTTGGATTTTCCAAACCTTGACCTTGAGACTTTCCCTCCGTTGTTATTCGGGGCCCCGAGATAGAAAACAAAATCAGAGAACGCCTTAGTGCAAATTTAGTGGTTGTACCTGCACAACCACTAAAAATCACGTTGTTTTATAGATAAATGCTAGCTCATGCACTCCAGAACTGATTGCAACGGCCAGTTTTTCGTTAATCGTATCGATCGTGTCACCTGGTGTACTATGTAGAACCTTTGGCTACTAAGAACCATTCGTCATGTATCAACCAAATAGCCTCAGTGATTGGGTTGCTGCCTTTGCAAACTAGGGGATGAATATCGTAAAGGCCAAAATGTCAGTAAAACTCCGGGCTAGCGACTTTGATGGTCAGCGTAGAAATTTGACAGTCTTCCGGAAAACTTGTTTTTAGGACACGCACGCACTAATCCGTGTTATATTTACGGGGGGCATAGACAATCGCGCACGTGACTGGCAGAAAATTCTGTCCATTGATGTGACTGAGTGTCTTATAAAAGAATCATTGTGGTAACCAACTCCTCTCGCTGCCGCCTTACCAATGTTAGAGATTATTCGTACGAACGCACTGGTAGCAATGGGATTGATCAAGTTGTCCAATACCATGGACAGCATGTAGTATTTCGCATGCTACGAAAATCATTGTGAATAAACTTTGTCATGTTATTTTGAAGTGTGTGAAACCGTTTGTGGCAGATCTAACGAAGATGGTCACAGGAACAGCGCCTATACACAGATCTTGCCGAGACTCATGCAAACAGCGTCCTCTGAGCAATTCGCGCTCCAGTAGGCAGTAGCATAGAAAAGAAAATACTTAAATTTGTGTTTCTTTGATTCAGCGAGAACTGGAAAACTTTTTAGATAATAAGCCGCATGCTTTGGAGTTATCTAGTTAGCAAATAGGTAAGAAATTCAGTCGAAATCCCATTTCAGCCAACATATGTGCATCTTAACCACGACGCTTCATGAACTCGTTAGGAAGAACAAAGTGAGGTTAATTCACAACAACTGGGCTTTTGTTTTACTAGGAATCCAGCATCAATAAACAGTGGATATCGATGGTCTCGCCATTATCGTTCATTATTATTATTTGTTGGTTATTTTCGATGTGGATTCCTGCACCTCCAAGGTGAAATTTTTTGGATAGAATTAAGATTTCGGCCCTGGGTGTAATTTTATATAAAATAATCTCCATCCAAATGTGCTTTTGTCCGATTTATGTTACTTCGAAATAAAACCGCTCAACTCATGATAACGTGTTTGCTGAATTCTGGTAGAGTGGAACATGGAACTTCTTTCGGAGACATTGCCGGCTTTTAAAATTGGATACTTTCTTAAAAATGAAGGAATTATCTCCGTTATCTTCTTATCTGGAGTTGATTTTCTTCTGACTGCTTAGTAGGAATTATCTGATTTTATTCTTGGGAGCGAACAGCTTGGAGGGAAATAAAAACGGGGGGCATTTTGTCGAAGAACTTCCTTTTAGACATGTCTATTTTGCAGATATTTTCCTGGTCACGATCACATGTCATTCCAACATCCACAAAGTTAACGGGTACTTTGAGTGTTGAGCTCGGCACTTTCTGCTATTGCGCAGAATAATAATTGTATTTCCTGCTTTGATGTGCAATAAATTTGTGCTATATATCTGGTGAAACTTGAAACGTTTGAATGTTATTTGAGTCTGTCTGGATGGTAGTGCGTGAAATGTCAGTACTAATCTGGGTGGAAAGTGCGGAAAAAAACTGTCATAAAATTTTAATGTGAAATAGGAAATTTCTCTTCTCATTAGTATGTTCTGCATACGAATGGGTGAACACAAATTTCCCGGAAGCACGCGACCGGCTTCGCGGCTATTGCAGCTCTTCAGGTATGGGTACCCTGTATTCTTCTGTCCAGCCATCCCTATACTAGTGCGCTCCTTTCTTAGTTTCTTACAAGAAGTTCTTTTTACTCGTTAGAAGCGTGAATGGACGATAAATCCGTTTAAGAACCATCCATCCGTATGCGAAACATACTAGTGAGAAGAAAAACCAATACTTTTGGGCCTTGTGTCCCCTTTCTGAAAGTCAGCCTTGCCTGGCCGACGAATCAGCATGATTCTTAAATGGACTTATCATTTATTCACACTCCTAACGATTTAAGTGAGATTCTAGTATGAATATGGTTAACTTTGTGGGCACTTTTGGATATGATTGATTTGCACCTTGAAAAACGTGCTATTAGCGTAGTTTATTCGTCTAATATAATATGTATGGTGGCCTTATTTGGTCTGGGATGCTTGAAAAGTTTAAACACAGTTTTAAACCGACCAACGATTGAGGCGCGCCTAAGTGACCTTGGCTCAAGCTCAACTTTCATGCAAACAAAGATCTTTCCAAAACGAATGTTTTCCTGCTAACGATCAACCATGATTCTCACAGTCGAGTTAATGCAAAAAACCCCCTTACAAACTCAGACGTAATCATGTGTAACAGGCTTCATAAATTAAGTGTTTCTGTTGGACAATTGAGCTTGCTATCATCTGCAAATTCAAACTAGGACCCTTTCAAACAAGTTTACAAAATTTTCATGCTCAACTAGGGTTTCATTTTTTGTGTTCAACCGCGTCTACGTGGACAACCAATGTCACCCAAGTCTAATTGGTCTTATTACAGTCTACAAACAGACATAACAAGATAAATCTGTAGACAGATCTATGGAATTTGCTTCTTCACACCGAGAAAGAACTAGAGCCATGAGAATTCTAACAAGGAGGGTTTTTGATTACATCACCATCGGCGACATGTATGTACGTATGTATGCATGTTTATGTGTATGTATGTATGTATGTGTGGAAGGATGGATGTACGTATGCATGTATGTATGTGTAGGTGTACGCATACGTGTGTTGTCCTGATAACCGACTTTTACTTTTCTTATCCTGGCGATCTTTGACTAACATTGTGGATGTTCATATAGCAAATTATTTTAGGTTTTCCAGTCTTTTCTTGTGGTTTCCCACCCACATTGCATCGCTTTTCGACATGATCCCGATTTTGTACACCAATTCCGCATCTTCTAGCCAAAAATGCATTGAATTTAAAACAAAACTAACCCAACGCACCTTTAACCGACTGATTGATTCCTCGTGATTTATCAGAATACACGATCATCACTCGGCCCAAATTGTTTTGGCCCAACAACCCGACCTTCCTGCAATTACATAGGCAACTCGATCTTGAACCCAAGGACCAACTACTAAGGCTCGTAATGAACCATATGCAGCAAGAAAGTGCCTAGGTTTTTGGTCCGATCACAAAGCGTGCATTGCAAGTATTTTGTCTCTAGATGGCTTGCCAAAATGGCAGGACATCATCTGATCGACCTGTTTTATTGCAAACTTTTTATACAAACCGTGCAATCAGTTTTCTCACGGACTGTGGATCACCTGATGTGAGTTTTTTGTCTTAGAATCTACTAACTACCAAAAAGTGTAAGAAATGGAGAAATAGACTTTCGATCTATGAGCTTGAGTCCAAGTGGGCACTTTACGGTCAATCAGTGCAAAGCTCCAATCATTTTTTAATACAGCGAATTAAGACAGAGGGTGAATCCCAGAATAAAGCTTAGTGTATCAGACTACCCTAATCGTTAATCATACTAGTGGGGACACCAAGCATTGTACATTCAGTTTCAGCTCTATTCAAGTCAACACAACTTTGACACAGCCAATTCCGTTGAGACAGTGTTCGGTTTACTGATAATCCTGCACCATGATAAGTTACGAGGGGCAAATCGGTCGCCTAAATGTGTGTTAGGTTAATTAGATTTCGAGTTAAATGTTTTTTTAACGCAACGGTGCAGAATAATGTTGGACATTATACTTTTGCCATTGAAACGGTCCAGATCGTAAATAGATGTGAAAAATGGACGTAGATAAGAATATAACCTTGACCAGATTGAATATTAATCAGCTATGCAACGGGAGATCCAGCTGTTGTTCTTCTCCCGGATTCTGTATCCGGTCCATCGGTTTCCGACGGCCTGTTATGCCTGCTACACGACATCGGTCCGGCATCGTCCACTTTAACCGTCACAGATCGAATGCGTTCGAAGCGCACCCGTCGTCGCGCAGTGCAGAACATGGGCTCGAAAATTCAACCGTTTCCAAAACCGGCTATCGCAGGAAATTTATTGGCCATTTTGAATTCGAGCGGTCAGGGTACAATCTATCGAAAAGACGGCAGTATACGGTAGGCCGCTGAGGGAAGAAGTCAATCTACTCGCTTTTTTCTCGTTGTTTCCACTTTGTTGAGTTGTCTAGGTTTAGGACCGTTTTCAACTGCCTTTTTAAGTCAACTGATCGTTCAACTAATATGTTCCCCAGTGAATTGTAAGTCTCATCATTCCTGGCAGCTAAGTCTCCAAACCGATCAAAACCTCGCGTTCCAAATAGTAATCATTCGTTTTTTTATCTATTTCGAACGTTCCAGGCAAGTTTTTCGTCAGCATTGATTAATGGACAGGGTAGAAAAATTTGAAATCTCAGTTTTACTACTAACATCATCATCACTACTCCTTGCTGTGAAAACTGAAGGATATGAATGAGGCTGGGCCTTGTGAGGGAATGGTATCGTAATCGGTATTGCGCCCGAGTCTAACGGCTGTTTAATTGATTACCGGTGATTGTGCGAAGCTGGACTGTGGACTGTGGGATCAATACGCAGGCGTGGAGTGAGTCGAAGGCAAGAGTGCGAATGTGCAAAAAGAAGGCAATATCGTGAGCCAGGCCAACCAATCAGGGCGATTCGTCTGGATTGGACAAAAAACACCACGAACTGAATCGCGTGAAATGCATCGAACAAGATAGACCAATCAAGGCACGACCTGACCAACCGATGAAATGATGGAAGTCGCACGGGTGCAATAATGCAAGCAAACAACCTATAAATATGTGACGAGATTACCTAATGAGTGAGAATTAGTGTTGGTCGGTGGGTTCTGGTTGTTTCTCACTTGAGTTAGCAAGAACGAACGATGACGATGTAGAGATATGATGGACAATCTGAAGAGCATATTTCAAGACGGAGAAATGACGATACTAGTGGGTGCATCGAAAGAATGGCGCAATGATTCCATTTTTTTGCAGTGAACTGCACATGCAGCAGTGCAAACAAAAAACATACACAAAGCCTCACAGATCACTTGCTGATGAGTAGTAGCCTTCCGAGTCTGTGGGTGCAGGTGCACAGCTACGAACCCAAACAGGCTCCAAGCTGTTGAACAGCTGAGCGCAACAAAGCTGGGACGCAATCGACAAATTCCTGATCAAGCAGTCACAACCAATTTCATGTCACTTGATTAATTGAAACAATATCATTCAGCGTCCCGTGAAAATAAAACGACTGATCTCCTGCCGTGCATCGAAGACGGTCTGTGGTTTAATTCATCACCATATTAGTTAAATTTTAAACTCGGCAGTAATTTGCCATCCCGAAATTTGACATTTTTATTAGGGGATCAATTTAATACCAGTCTGTATATCTTCCTTACCAATAAAACAGGAGTACATTTGGGATGGAAGTTTAAAAAAGTATTTCTCTCCATTCTGACTTCTCTAATTAACCGATTACCTGTTAGTGATAAAAAAACTCCACACATTCTGAAGTAGTAACTCGACGAAATTCCTTCAGTCGGTAGGATTGAGAAGAATCATGCTAAGGACCAGAAATATAGACTGATACTATATTTGTGCCAAAATGATGACATGGCAGATAGGAAACCATAGCTGACTTGAACGAAGGTCGAATGCAAAAACTCTCGAAACCAGCGAATTGAAAAGAAATGCATGAATTTCTTGTCCGTCAAGACACGCACAACGAAACGTGTCAGAAAATCAGGACCAAGCATCAAAAGCAGATTACCGTGACAATGATGCCCAAAATAGTCAGTTTTTTTCGAACAGTCGAAATTTGACTTGTTTCACGGACACCGCCGTGCACACTGGCACAAAAACCTATTTACTCACCCCCCCCACTATCCCACAAGTTTACGAAGATTCACCGCAGATTATTTTAATTAACAAAAAAGGAACTACTAAGAGCGCCACCAATCATCTACAAGGGTGAAATACTATTGGGTTGATATCAGGTGAATCTGCCGTTAACAGGATCAGAAGAAACGAGTGTTTAGCAATTGCAACAGAAAACCCGACAAGAGTGTTCGGAAATGTTATCGCACTCCTAAAAATTAGTCCAGTGCGATCAAAAAGTGCCTTATTTGTACAACGAACCAAAAACTTTCTAATAGGTTAATAACCAAAAGATTTTCTAATCACTGACTTTAAGTTTCTTTATGCAGCACGATTCCACGAGTCGATTTTGACTAGTTTCTTTTCAGAGACAGAATAGACACTCCAAAATTTCTGAGGTCTTTCTACCCCGAAATTCGTATCAAGCAAACTGCTTGACGAAAGAGATGAAATCCTTAATGTTTGATTAGGCTTTTGGCCGTGTGTGAGTCAAGAACCTCGATGCAAAAGCCGGCAGACTAATGGTGTGAATAGGCTATGTTCGCTGGTGTGTTGTCACACGTGGTCACGCTGCGACCAGCGCAGCTGATTCGTTTGTCATTGGTTAAAGTAGGAACTGAATTGCGGGCTTACCAACTCGTGGTGGGTGAAAAGACCACCACGTAGCCGCACAGGCCGTGCATTTCGGTGTGACGACAAGTTAGGACTAAAAGCCTGTGTAAGAGGTGAGTTGCGCCTACATGTCCTGTGACCAGGTCACCTGATTCCGGCGCTTGGCTGTCCAGGCTGACCCAGGGTTAGAAACTCAAATAGACCTAGGGTTCGCCCCACAATGCTCTGACCTGATTCACATATCTCGAAGCGCAGATCGTAGACATAGGAAATTTCATTTCGACTATTGGTGGAATACTTGTTGTTTCAATGTCAAGTCGAACTGTCATGATCCCATGAGAAGTCAAAAATTTGTCACGAAATTTGTGTAAGTTCTAGTCATCCGAGAACAAGAACCAGTCATTAAATTAAACAACCAGTTTGAAATAAAATCAATCCCCTCTTTCCAAATACGTATTATATTCGCAATATACGCTGTTATAGATGTATGAAATACAGGTGTCCGTTGGCTGAATGTACAGAGCCTGCAGCCACGTGAGCTTCTGGTGAGCAAACAGTAAGCGATTAAGGACAGAATACCATAATTTTGTAGCCGGGCCGTTTACTTGTAGCAAAGAGAATTTGGAATCCTTGAGACCGAAACCGTTGCAGGTTGGTCCACAAATGACCACAATGTGAAGCTAAATGACGGTCCGTAGGAAAGCAGTCTACTTAGTCAGTAAATATCCCAAATGAACTCAAACCGATTCAGTTAGCAAGCAACGTGTGTATATGTCAACAGGGTGCATTTTGAGCTAATGGATCTGTCGTTTTTGCCCGCAGTGATTTTCATATGAGTGTCTGGCCGGCAGATACCGAATATAACGTTGTGTGGGTCTGTCAGTCAAAAAGTACACATGTATGCCGAGGACATTACTTCGCATTATGCATTCGGCACCGGGCATACCTGTGCCTAGGAAGACGAAGTGCATGACTTTTAGAATGACAAATGAGACACGTAATGTGCACAGAACTCAAGGTTTTTGGAACACCTGGGATATCTGAAGGTAAAAGCCATTTCGTTTCAGTTATCACAACCAGTAACCTCACACGTTTGGCTTGGCCGTTTCTCTTGTTCCACCTTCTGTTCGAGAGGACGTTTATAAAACTGGGAATTAGTGAATAAAGAGTCTTGTTCAGTTCCGGTGCAAGAGTCGCGCTGACTGTGACAAATAACCCGAACATCCATAAAACTTCATCAGAATGAGTTCGTAACCCGGACTTTCGGTTTTTTATATCGGCATCCTTTTGTTTATTGATGTTTGCATACCGTTTCTGCCATTTCACAGTCTAACCACCCCTACGAGTCGAATCGTCCCAGCCTTCTTTTTGTTACAGGCGTTACACCATAAAAATCCGTTTGTGAACATAAAAATACAAATCAGAATCATATTTATCTGTTTAACGTAGAGGCCTTCACCGAAGAATAACATTTGTGTCCAGATTGAGTGGACCTAGCCACCACACTGCTACTTTGATGCCATCAACTGTATGAGCAGTACTATGGAAACACCCTTGTCCAAACCCATTTTGTTTATATACAGTACATTATCCACGAATACGCTTCCATGTCGTACTGAAAGGCCCTTCTAACTGTTTCACAGTACGCGCCAGTATTAATGGATGACTAGATAACAGACCGATGTCACAAGCACTTTCAATTAGTGGAGACTAATTGGGTATTCGGTCCTCACGAGCGAACTCTATTCAATATCCGGTCGGAAGTTATTGATGCGGTAAAACAAAAAAACCAGTTCATATACATTTTTTCATGCTAGAGTAGAGTGCAGTTTCAGAACAAACTAGTCTTGCTGGAACGTTCAGCACAATTTGAAGATTTAGAATAGGTCATAAACAGCAATCAGTGCCACTCTTTCATAACGTTATGTTTTGAAAATTGTCGGGTGTAAGTAACTTCTTTTTGGCACTATTCGTCCCAAAATGAACTTTATCGACTTTAAGATTAGCAGGATGAATTCCGACATACAGGATGTTCAGAGTGACGCGTAGATCATGAAAGTCATTCTCAAACTGTGGATTTGCACTTGATTGTATTTGATTTTGTTGTGCTTGTTGATAATGAGCGTTTGTGCACTGCGTATCCTAATTCAAAGAAGATAGTTTAAACGGAGCTGTTTCGGGATACTTGTTGCAAATAGCCAATTTAAGGGCGTTCCTTCCTACCATTTTCTGCAGCGCACGACTATGACTCTTGTAAGAGTGTAAGATTCGTACCTTACTGGTATTTTCTGATGATCGTTGGAAGTGGTCTGTTAAATGCAAAACAATTTCTGACCGATTCACTGTGCACACGCTCGTTTGGGTGGCAGTGTTGTCCGTTTGTGGCGTCAAACGCTCGCTATTCTCGTTGGCAGATGGTCGTGCTATTTTAGCCCCAATATTTCTACGACATCGCAATTGATTCATCGGTCTAAATGTTTCACTTCCGGATGACACTAGAGAAATGCAGCAGGGGAAAGCTGAAGCTTATCGAATTCGCGTTTACTGATGCAGCCAGATAAGGCGACGTGTCTGTCACTCAGATAGCTTTCTGAATTTGTTCTTCTTTGGTTATGCACTTCATTATCATAGACATGCTTTTACTGAGTGTGATTTCTTGGGTCCCAATGTTGTTGCGTGGGTGGAATTCAGGGACTCCTGAGTGGCCTCTATGGAACACGGATGCAAATCCTTAGGGAATCTCTGCTCTTAGGATTTTATCGCCAACTTTGGCTACTTTCGCCTTTAATTCTGCACCAAAAACACTTTATGCAGTAATAACTTGTCACCACCCAAGTAGTGTAGTGAAACCTTGGAAACCTCCGTCCGGATTGAATTCATAAAATCCCTATATTCTGCTGGCTTTCAATCGCGTTAAACTCTCATTTAATTACTCGTAGGTAATATTTTCCGCCAACAGATTTCACTTGTTCCTCGAATGTGCCGAAGAAAACCGTTCAATAACATCGTTTTGTGGTTTCGTAAGTAGCAAATAGTTTTGCAGTCTCGCAAAGTCGACTGGAAATCAAAAATGATTCAAACTTGACATTTGTTTTTCTTACGTCAGTTAGGTGGCTGGGAGAATTCACTGGGACATGACAACTCCAATAGGCTGCATGAATGCATCATCATACGGAGTTGTTCAACCTGGCCGCCTCCACATTATAGCTTGGCTGCCTCGGATCCAATACTATACGTACAGTTGACAGCTTATGGGTGGACAAACAAGGAACCATATGGACCTACACCTACGCAATTTAAAAAAATGCCAACAGATTTGGCTGCTTGGGCGTGAGATGGTGCGGCTTTAACCGTGTTACCTTTCGAACTCGCCGAATCATAATTTGTAGCCAACTATGCACGTGAACTCTATCTAGCTGGGTGCTAGTTGATTCAGTGGAAAATTCTCTTCTGGTGGTCGAATTGCCACTAAGTTTAATGTGGTTGATACCACTTATTTAAGTGGTTTGAGTGGTTAACCACTGTTCTTTAAGCAAAATGTCCAAACCCACTAGGTGCAGTCTCCCAACCCAGCTGGCAGACCACATGCGGCACAAATGCATGGTCGTTTGTGTTTGTGAGTTCAAATCCTGCTGAGATCGTAGACTTTTCATAGTTTTGCACTTGTCAAATATGCCAAATTCGGTGTCCCAATAGTGGGAAATAAAGTTTTTGTTTACTGTTCGCTTTGAAGACCATCGGCAGGAGGCAAGTAAAAAAATGTTGAATGTGGACTTCAGTTTACCTATAGCCTTTCGAAATGCAACCCGTTCGTGGATTAGTCGATGATTTTAGCGTATGAACCAACTGAATAGTAAATCAAGCGAATTGCGTTTGACTTTCTACATTTCGAATTGCAATTTAAGATTGATTCCAGTGAATAACACATCGATGTGAACAATCCCAAACTAAAGTTGAGACGATATAATCCTAATTTAAGAATAAAGCCTTAAAATTGTTTGGGATGCACGTGACCGCTTAGAGATAACATCCCGTTTCTTTGAACATTAGTTGCCGTGCTAATCAAACTTGAAATTTAGTCAAACTGGCGACAATGCCTGAGGAAGCTCCGTCGATTTTCACTTCTGATTCCTGCGTTAATCACTTGTCGACGTTCGTACTGTCACTCACATAGTAAGTTAAGATCTCCTTAGAAGTGAGAGCACCGTTATTTTTAACAATTTTGAATATTGATGTGTTTTGCAGCTCAGGTTGGCAGCTTGCAAAGCTTCGTTATCGTTGAGCTTGACGCTCCATCACCGACCAAAATGACATCATCAGTACGCAAGCGATGACTTCTCCGTCCAGTTGTATTTGTATTGATCCTGTGGCCAAATGCTACATCGGTCAAACTATAGGACTAATGACGGGAAATAAGTGATGATAATTAGCAAAAATCACATGGACGAACAAAGGTCGAATGTACTAACGTCACCGATGATAGGCTGATCCCATGGGCAACAGCGTTGAAGTAGCACTCGTTTTACTCTGTCACGTTCACTGCACAAACTGTAAAATCTGTTCCTTTTTGTCGTGGACGAATCACTACGAAGCATCCTGGAATCAGTCAAAAGCGACGTTAGTCATCACACCTAACGGCACCCAGTAATGGTTTGCCAGTCTCTGTTCTATATTTTTTTTATCGCAACTCGCCCTAGCATGACTCCTCTTCTTTTTCTTTATTTCAAGTTGTTTACCCTTTTGCAAGCTGCAGAGAGTACCTAATTGAAGTGAGTAGACGAGCTAGTTTAGTGAAATTACCTCGTGACAAAGAAGAGAGTCTCTTAATGGGCCTATAAGAAACTGGTTCCAAAGACTGAATTCGAAATACTAATATCTCATACCAGTGGCTCAGCTGCCGAATCCCTAGGTTGCGGGTAAAGGAACAGCCACAAAATGTATAGTTAGTCGTGAATAAATTGAGGCCATGCTGTAGAATCGCTTGACCTCCCACCTAATAAGCGTTGCGTGCATAAAATGCTGTAAGTCTGTCTAATGGTAGCGTAGCAATTGCGTTATGCAGTCAAAACAGTGCGATGACGCCTGGCTCCATTCCAGATACTATTCTGATAGGCACACGAACAACTCTTCACGTTTGCCGGCCTTTTGAGAGCGCTAGTATGGTCAAATTCCCCATCTAGAATAATTAGGTATATCATATAAAATATCAGTCATAGGATCCCAAGGGTTAACTGTACCCGAGTTTGGTGTTCCTGTCCTATATATATATATATATATATATATATATATATATGTAAGGTTGGCTCAGCCCAACTGACAAAGAATTATCAACGAATCACAGTTGTGATTCTTCGGTGGACTCTTCGACGAAGAGCTTCCATGCACACTCCTGTTGCTACAGATTCGATTCTGGTGAGAAATATCAATCAATTCGGAGTATACAAGTATGTGGATGTTTGGACAAGAGAGCATCGGGTACGCATACCTGTCGAGCGACAATAACCGCGAAACCGATCGTGTGCTCCCGGGCTAATTTTGTTTACGCATCCAGATACTAAANTTTAGTATCTGGATGCGTAAACAAAATTAGCCCGGGAGCACACGATCGGTTTCGCGGTTATTGTCGCTCGACAGGTATGCGTACCCGATGCTCTCTTGTCCAAACATCCACATACTTGTATACTCCGAATTGATTGATATTTCTCACCAGAATCGAATCTGTAGCAACAGGAGTGTGCATGGAAGCTCTTCGTCGAAGAGTCCACCGAAGAATCACAACTGTGATTCGTTGATAATTCTTTGTCAGTTGGGCTGAGCCAACCTTATATATATATATATATATATATATATATATGTATATATATATATTATATAACAACCATTATTAGTAGACTGGCTTGTCAGAAATCGTGTAATAGACGTCAGTTGGACACCATCTGCTCCCATACTGGAAAACATAATTAACTTCACTCAAATTTACATGCTCGTTTTCAGTAGGAGATGGTAGACCGTTGGAACAGTGATTCGCGAACATTTCTGTTTTCGACGAACAGATAAGCCGGACACCCAGCATGTAACCCATTTCCCCGCCACCTGTGAACCCCAAACCGTGACGTATTAGGAACTCTTGAGAACAAAATAAGATTTATGTACAATAGAGTGATGCGTACTTTGCTAGGAGTAAAGTTTCGATGCGCACTATCTCCCCTCGTTTCTTTAGCATTTTCCCAAGCCATCTAGAGGCATCTAGTTCATGAATAGGCCCGTACGTCAAAGCAGACTTATATGTAAATGCAACTGATCTGTGGGGCAGTCGCCTAACAGAAACTGATGTATGTACTAACTTTAGGCGGAGCGTAACACTTAGATCCTCTGGAAAAGAATTCCATCTTCACATATTGTCTAAACTTTTGAAAATCGGGGGTCATATTCGTCGCCACAGCGGAAAAGTTACCCCATTCATATTGTTTGCTTTTGTGACCCGTTTACCTGATCGCTGTTGCTGTCCAAGTGTATAAATAGTGCAAATAAAAGACAGTCATACAAGATCATCAAAGACATTGCATCTAGGAACGACTTCCTTGGATCACTGGCTTCTAAGAAAATATCAAGAAAAATAGGTCGGTTGTCAAGCTACCACACATCCATTCTAGGCATTTTCCAGGGTCAGTGCAATATTTGTGCTATTATGCGATTTGTGTCCGCCAACATGAAGAGTAGGACAAGTTTTTTACCTCGTTTACTGGTGGGGCAATATAGATCAAACTTTTACTCTATTTCGAATTGATGGAATTTGCGTAACAGAAAAATTGCCTGCAGAAGCTAAACTAAACTTTACTTCTGCCAGCATTTCGTTTCAGCATCACGAATATTATACGGGTAATTGAAACATCACTATGATACAAACCCAGGACCAGAAGCTCTGTGATCCATCATCAAGAGTTATTGTCAGACCCTGATTGCATAGATTCCCTCGATTAACAAGAGATGTCTTATAAGCATAAGCATGCTTACTTCTCATCGGGTGTTCATTTCTCATGTTCAGATGAAATCGACTTGACATCCAAGGCCATCCACGTCCAGCTGCCAGTGACACAACGTAAAACGGAGATGACGAATGTCAATAAACCTGTTGCGTTGGCTGATGAACCATATTAGTGCTGAGTTTTCAAAAGTTAGCGGGGGAAATTTTTGAGTGTATCCCCGTCAGCAAGTACAGCATGAGGTGCTACGTTTGCTCGGTTAGTGCGAAAGACAAACCGAGATGTTTTATTAACTACCCGTGGTCCCGCGATGTCGGACCTGGGCCGACAAGTGGTAATCGATAAACATAAACGAATGCAATGCGGTGATGCTAACTCCGAATGCGTCTCTACGGCACAAGTAGGAGTAGACCGCGATCTCATTGGTAATCGGCCCCCAATTGTCATTGAGTCGTGATGGGACACCAAGACCGAAGAGGCGAACTGAAAGAACCGTACAGCAAATATGCTGGCCAGTTCATGTTAGCATTCCGGCGACTTTAGCCACGTTAAGTTGAGAGTCAAATAACAAGGAGGATTGTAAATGCCAGGACCAACTGATATAAGGAGTGTAGCGAAAAACCGATGCGCCATGTATTGGTTTTTAATTGTGAATTATATTATGTTAACAACACAGCGTTGTTGGTAGATATAATGCGCCAACATTTCGACTACCGTGGGTAGTCTTTCTCAAGACAAGTTTGAAAATTTTAATTGTAAAACTTGCCTTGAGAAAGACTATCCACGATAGTCGAAACGTTGGCGCATTACATCTACCAACAACGCTGTGTTGTTAACGTTACATCATTCACAATTAACATGGCGGATTAATCAGGCGATAAGTTGCAAAACCGAAAAAATGTACGCTGAGCGTGGGCATGCACTCCTTAGTCCTAGAAATACCTTAGGTCTTCTCTGCATCGAATGCTCTCGTCATGGTTATTGCTGGTCAGAAACCGAAGCGAGTGAAGACTGATGATATAAGATACAGATGATATGAAGATGACTTTTCTGAAAAATTCATACATTTTGCGGGAATGCAAACAATCTATGCCTCATATTTGCCTGTACTGTGAGCCTATAATATATTGCATCAGATGCTTTTAGCAAACCTATCTCCATCTGCAACCATCCACAAACACTTAGCTATGGGATCACCAAACTTGGTATGCTAGTCTTATTTACAAGTACCACTTTGCGAAACAGACTTCTTGAATAATATCCCCGAAGTATGCAAGATGACTCAGAACCACCCCCGAAACGAGAGGCAGAAAACAATTATCTGGTGATCCCGTGAAACTTCCTCATACTTGAAATGCAACGACATCACCAAGAAAATCTACGGAAGCATTTCGGACTGACTCATTTTTAAATTTCTGCTATGCGGTTGGGATACTGAGCATCAACCGTTGAGTGGAAATGAGGAATTTGCTATGCAAACTACAAACATTTCCCCTGGTGTTCATTTCAGTCCACTGAGCTCGACAATATATAGCCTTGCTTGCTGTTTCGATTTGGTGACTATATCCCATAAATGTGAGTTGTGCAGATTAGTCCTCTATTTATGACAGCCCTTAACGCAGTAGAGACGATCTGCAATATTGTGTTCGATTATCCGGGGTAGTGCTCCATACATTTTACTAGTCGGTGATAGTAATACCAATAGTACGCGGCCAGCGTATTTGCATCTTTGAAACAGTTGTTATTTGGCTAAACCATGAACGTCTCAGGGGCTTATTTTCGTATTCCAAGACATGGATCGATGCTTTCCAAGCAAGGAAGCATCACCACTCCCAAATCGCTCCCCAGTAAAATGTGGTTATTGAATTGAAGCATAGAAATCACATTTGCCAACTCACGGACCCAAAATGAATTCAGGTAATTTGTGGCGGAGTGACTTTATGCAAACAGAGGATTCATTAGTGTCACTCGCGATTTGAGGTCCAATATATCGATCGAATGGCAGCAATTCAATGTGGAAACGACCCGAATCCTATTGTATGCCTAATTGTTCTCCCGTACCTAACAACGATCACCAGTTGGTAGTTTCGATCACTGGTTAAGTGATTTCATGCATTATGTTCGGTAGTGCTGCGATAATGCCGGTAGTTGAAACAACTCGCATGGGAAACAAACCTCCTTGTCTATGGTATCTTCAGTGCAGATTCTTCATGTTCTATTGACTAAGCAGCGGATTGTTTCATTTTATTTTAAGCGGCGCGAAAATGTTGAAATAAACGTGTTGGTCGTTCCGAGTAGCCTTCCTGCACACGGACAACTGTGCAGAGCCATCCGGCCGACGACTAAGGCAGAGAGATCCAAGAAGGCTATCCTGTCGTTTTCTCCCTTTTCAGGTTTGAACTGGACATTCCGATGGGCCTTGTTGAATGTGCGCAGCGCATGCGATATCGCCAGAAGAGCCTATCCTGAACGTTTCATTGTCAAAATCCTGAAACAGTCTGAAGAACGACATAATAAAGCAACTGTAGAAAAGAAAGTCCTGTACATCAGTTTGCTTTTTAAGGGTGACACTAAAGTGGACGTCATCTAGCACGAATTGTCCGGAGCTGTCGATAAGACACTCGACCCAGCAAAACCCCAAAGCCTAATTTACATCAAAGCCACTCGTGCAGTCACCTCTAAAAGATAGTGTGCTAGATACTATACTCATTCACCTGTTCCTATAGGATAGCGTACATTGGCCGCACAGTCAGACGCCTACCTGAACGGGTTCGTGAACCCGGCCTGATTGAACACAGGAGCGATTAAAACTGCCACCAGGGCAGTGTTCACACTTGGCTGGTTCCAGCCATTTAGCGAACGTAACTAAAGCGTTCAAAATAATCTACAAAGTCCGGAGTAGGTTATCAAGACTGTTGAAGTCCCGAATCTTATCCACAGCTGAGGCTATATGCATTCGTATCAACGATCCCCCGTTGTGTGCCCAAAAGCAGATCGCACAGACACTGAAGCTCTCCTGGCCCACTCGTCACCCCCGAAAGACTCTCGAATACGTAACAGATCAGGGCCACAGATATGAATCATATCCCCCGACCCATAATTTCGGCCGCCATCCGTTTCACGCACACACAGACAACAGTGGGGATATTTTGGCGACTGGAACCATAACCTATCACCCCCTTTCACTTATAGTAAGTCATTTAATATTATGTATTGGCACGATTACAAATAACTGAAAACGAGCTTACTCGTCACACTGTGCTGCTTTTCGACGAACCGGTAGTATTTACAGGAATTTGAGATTGCTTTCCTATCAAATGCTCACCTACTGTTGACCTTCTGAGACAATGATGAGAACATCGGAATACTGTTTGTATTTTTGACAAAATTACTCGGTTTACAAGTTCGTTGAAACGAGCAGCTACTGAGGATTGAGGAACGACATGGGATGAAAACCCCAAACAGCATCCGCATGGGCTATTGGCTTGCTGACCTTGAAGATGAACAAACACAATTATCGACCGTCAAGCAGTAAGAAAAAAGGACGTGTGCCAATGGTAATTTGTCTTCCCTTAGGTTTCTGACGGGATTCCTTTGAATGACGCAAAATCTAATGAACTAGAAAGAAGTGTACGATACCTTTCGAACAACCTAGATAAAATAAATAATTTGTTACGCAGAAGTCCGTCGATCAGAAAGGCAACGCAATGGTTATCCTTTGTGATGTGAAAGTCGATGTGCGAATAATGGTTCGCACATTTTATAAGGGACTGGTTCAAATTTTATGTTTCGTCCCATTCTGATCGGTGCTTATTCAAAACCAATATGAAAACCCGTCTCAGTAACATTGAGATAAACAAATCCGGTGGGTTAAAACTTACAGTCCAGTCTGGAAGTGTGTCCGTAACTGTTTCCAATAACTATCATTTCAAAAGTCTGTACTGGGATCGACCGATGTTCGGATACATTCTTAACTGAAGTTAATGTGCAATTACCATGTCCGCTATAAAAATGGGTGAATTTGCACTAACTACAAATCGAATAGCAGATTATTAGCTGAAACCGGTTAATGTTATTATAGAACATGAGCATTCCTTAATTGAGCTCAGTAGACGCTCCTGGACATCCGAATCGACCCCTCGCTTTTTCTCGTACCCCTCTCAGACTGCATTACAACACAGAGGGTGGGGTCCAATTCACGGATGACAGCACGCCACGTAGGACCACCAAACGACAGTGGCGATGGTCCGGTGAACCGCATGTGCACGCTCCACCATTTCAACCTATTCTGCTTCAACTGAACACCTGTTTGGCTGTGCGAATTGTTGATCGAGCACGAATTCATGTCCACTATCAACATGGTGAACAGCACTGCCGGATTGATGTGTCCATATCACCGTCGGCATCAAGCGAACAGGTAGTCCAACCTTTACGTGTACTTATGTTCCATGACAATAACCTCAGTTACTTTATGCTGTTAGTGAAACTGCTTACGGATAAGATAGTCCACCTCGTGGTTTACTGCGGGATCGATGAAATCTGCGATTTTGAAAAATCCAAAGGCAAATTCAGCTGAAGCCCAAGTAGATCGGGCTCTAGTGACTATGAGGCATGCTCTTCCCACCACACTTGTAAATGAATGGCATGAGAAAACTTCTTAAAGTTCTGTACTCATTTTGTGTGAAAAACTGAAACAAATACATGAGCATTCCCGAGAAAAAAGTGGGCGTGTGAAGATTTTTTTAATCACAGTCATCATTGTACAGCGTTAAACAGAAAGACAAGCCTTACTGACCGCTGCCTTTCCCTCAAAGTTACACGTTTCTATAAAAAGAGTGAATATCCAAAGGGAACAGGGAGTGAACTTACATGGGCGAGGAAAGATAAGACGATGCTGTAGCCAACACACGGAACACAGTCTAACTGCACAAACGCACCCTTTCAATCAAGCTGATTCGACAGAAAATGACATGATCGCCATATCCTTCAGTGCCTCCAGCCAGCTAGATGACGCGTCTTTCGGACCCCAACCACGAAGACATGAGACACCTGCACATTTTCTCATCTCACGGCTTCTTCCATTCCTTGGGAGGAACCCTAAATAGGACACGATAAAGTAGACGAGTGTTGGCCGTATGCAACACGTGACCCAACCATCGCAGTCATACGTCGAAACAAGGTATTCTGAGAGCCAACCCCTAGCATTACATTCTTCATCTCCAAATTACTCACCCGGTCACTCCATCCAATGCTAGAGATACTACGTAGACATCGGTGGTCGAGAACCTCTAGCCAACGAACACCGCCAACACGCATACTCCATATCTCGCAAACGTACAAGAGAACTGCGGCACAGCACACATGATCTTTCAACTCCGGTGGAATATCACGCCGATGCCACAAGTGCTTCAGTCCGGCGTAAGCTGCTCGAGCCTTCGAAATACGCGTTCACCTCCACTGCCGAACTACCATCGTTCGACACAGAGCAATCAATGTAGGTGAGACGGCCCACAGTCGTGAGTTCCTGTCCACTGAGCACCAAGGTCTGCACTGCTGTCGTCCATTCTTGCAACAGCATTTTGCACTTTGAATGTTCAAAGCACATGTCGAACCACACCACAGACCTCGAGAATCTTATAGTGCGCGTTGTGCATGGTCCACGGAATCAAGCAAACAACATCATCTGTGTAATCTAGGTTACACAGCTCCCATCCACTTCCCAGTTCGACTCCTACATCATTTTCCATCACCTAGCTCGGCCATGAAGAAGTTGAACAGGAATGGAGGGACGGGACACCCCTGTCGAGCGCCACCAGTCGTTTCGAATGAACTTGACAGTTCGCCGTATACCCTGACGCGACCATAGGTATGCGAGTACAATGCTTGCAACGGGTTTACGAACTTCGTTGGCAAATACTTCCGGTATGCCAGTGGTTCTTTTCATGAAAGTCTTCAAGGTGCTCCAACATATGCCTGACATTCATTAACACCATGGATTTGCACTTCTATTTGCATCACGAATTACGTCGTTTTTGACTCACCTGCTACTAATGAATGGCTCTTAAAGCACTGCGCTTGGTTAACAGATACTATGGAAAAACCTGTGCAAATGAAGCTGATTCTTGCACTTTCAAGAATGTTATCCTTAATTGGACGCGATGACCAACGGTCGCCCAAAATTCAACATCATCTGCTCTGACCGAACACGCCGTAGTTTGACCCTACCAAGGCACAACTCAAATCATTCCTTTCGTGGTCGTCAATTTCGCTTGAAAATCTCGGGACACTGGATAGAAAATAAACATTTTGCTGTGGTGCAAAGCTCTTAGACCACGGTACCTCACTTGGTTAGTTCAAAGCGACAGACTGCATATTGCGGCAGATCGCTATGGTTTTTGAGACCATAACTCCCCCAGATAGGACAAATCCGATTCCACAATCTATGATAATCTATTGACCTGTTGTATACTTTATGCGGTCCGAAAACTGAAACAGAGTATTTCATCATACAAGCCGACAGATAAAAACAATGAACAAAGGATGCTTTACTACTTAAAAGAGACACAACTAGTCAGAACGCTTACTACGGATTCAAACAAATATTTTTCTTGATAGAGTGAACGCGCTGAAGGTAGAACAAAGGAACGAGTTCAAGACGTGGTAAAGGTTTGTAGAATCCCGATAGCACAAGATGAAAAGTAATTATCTGAATCAACCCACGACAGGCCCACCAAAGGGCAATGAAGTCTGCATGAGTTGATTCATCTGTACCAACTACCGACCAGCCGTGCGGCTATAAATCACCATAGTTGGTCATCCGATGTTACAGTTGTGACCGTTGAAAGCCGATGACAGAAGGGTGATTCACCACGTGGTAACATCCACGGGCGGGTGGTTTGAGTGTAAGCGATCTGACACTATTTTATATTTGAATTGGCGTCTCAGTGAATATCTAAGACAAATGAAACAGCCACAAGATGGCCTTAGAGTTATCTTCAATGGTGTGAACGCTGACGTTCCCTAATGGATTGAGAATGAGAAAAAAACAGCCTGTAACTAAGCTCGATGCCGTCAACACCAAACTTGCATCCATGGTTTTGTTTAAATGCCCCCTTGGGTGCCACAGAGATTAACAGCAGCTCCTTAGGGTGATGACCAGACAAACTAGAGCGAACGTCCACACAACCTTATCCGCGTGCAACTCGTTTACGGAGACATAATTTCACCCAAACAAACGGGTTAGGTGCATGCAAGTCGCTGTCAAACATGGCGGGAAATGTCAGCAACGCTGACGACGGGTGCGACGCATTAAGTTCCGGAGATGAACGGGGATAGATTAGAACGACTAAAAAATGTGCATATCCGGTGTATGCTATTGCCCACCCCTCCCTCTCCATCGGGCAGTGGGTATAGTGTCGGTCGAGGTGGCCGGTCCATAGTATCGCAGTGGCATGAAAACCCTAACCAATGAATTTGGTCCAGTGGTGCGGCCGGCAGTCTCAGTGAGGCCTTCGTGATTCTCCAGCCAAGTGGCTAGAGCGACGTGCCCAAGTAAATAGTAATTTCGAGCTCGAACTTTTTGATCGCCTTGTAATCTTACATTCATTGGTTTTACTAGCGTTCTCACTGAGTTCCTGGTCATTTCATTCTTAAGTACGTATCGTCACGGGGCAGCAACTAAAACGGGAACACATCGATACGAAGTTAACAACATCACCGTGTGTTATGAACCCAACGGAATGCTCAAGAGTTCATAAATCGGAAAACAAACTCACCGCAATGCAGCAATGGGCTATTGATCAAGTTAAACCACTTAGTTCACTCTTGCGAGCAGTTATTAGTTTTCAATCTATCCACTAAAGATCGTAGTTAAATGTCTAACCAAAAGAGCCAGAATATCGGCGATTATTTTCACTCAACTTGTGGATCGGACTAATTATGCAAACTCACTAAGACACTTCCCCAATGTCAAATCCAACATTTGTATGGAATCCTCTCACCAATAAATCTTGTTTCATTTCAGGTTCAAGATGCTCCAACAACATCGCGAGTGCTTATCAGAACTCTGTGAATGACCAGGATGACTGAAACGTCTCCTACAGTTGACACCTAGCAAAACATTCTTTACGAATTAGAACGTCGTTACTAATAACCATGGGCTCCTTTTTTCTTATCGTTAAAGAAACGGATGGCTTCATACTCAGTCGGACGGTTAAGAAATGATCTCGTCCAAAAGATTGTATGACACTCGGAAGATTGAAGGGGCAGTAGACGGATGAAACAATAGTCACAAGGCAAACAGTGCCGACAGACCACGTCGAGGGGCAAGCGGGAAGGAAGAAGTCAAGAGTAGTGTGATTACACATAACTCATCCGTAACTGACGAACAAAACCTAGAATATGGACAGTTTTTGAGTGTGAGATAGTCTAAGAGCATTCATATACTCGGTCTCCGAGTGAAACAGATGGAATCGAAATAGGCAGCAAAGTGTAACTGCCACGGGCTGGGATTGAAACAGAATCGTGAGAAACTGCTTAACAGATAGGGCGAAAGGAATGGAAATCGGTAGCGGTACTGAATGAATGGGTGGGTTATTCATTTTTTGTGTAATCGTGGCAGTGTGAAAAATAGAACGACAAGAGCCAGGGAGGACAAAAGACTGGAACGGGCAATAGTGGCAAAAGACGACTCAGTGGATTTGTTCAGGTTTTTCACGCGAAAGTGGATACGATTTGAAGGTCACGTGGGATTTGCGCGCGAATAATTGACAGCGATGGGTGAATGAAGGTAATGTATAATTACAAGAGATCGGCGATCTCACTAGGCATCTCCACAATCTCCGTGTCATAGTACCTCATCAAATCTGCCAGCGCTTCCATTTCGTTCTTGGTTACGAAATTGATAGCCGTACCTTTGCGACCGAATCGACCACCTCTACCAATCCTGTAAATCATAACAGTGAGTTGTAATGTTTTGTGGTGACGAACACTCACCGATGAATGTAGGTTTCCCGGTTGCTGGGAAGATCGTAGTTGATTACAAGGGATACTTGCTGCACATCGATGCCACGAGCCAACACATCTGTCGACAGCAAGATACGAGATTGCCCACTACGGTATTCACTCATGACGCGATCTCGCTCCTCTTGGTCCATGTCACTGTTCTAAAGGGGATGAAAAATGTCATCAATTACAGCACTATACTGCCGTCGGTACCTACCATGCACGAGACTTGGAAACCTCGGGTACACAATTCGTTATACAATGCCTCCGCTTTACGAACAGTGTTGACGAATATAACAACTTGATTCAGGTTCATAATTCCGTACAAATCCATTAATGTATCCAATTTATACTGCTCTTCGGATACATTGATGAAGAATTGTTTGATACCGTCTAGGGTTAACTCTTCTTTTTTAACTAAAATTTGCACCGGCTCCTTCATGATCCGCCGAGTAACTTCAAGCATATCTTTTGGCATTGTAGCGGACAGCAACATGATCTATGAATGGGAAAGTTAGTGAGCACCATTAAGAACAACTTACCTGGGCGGTTTCTGGCAAAAACTTATATATTTCTTTGATCTGGTCAGCGAATCCACGTGATAACATTTCGTCAGCTTCGTCTAACACAAACATTTTGATGTGTGTCGTGGCCAAAGCCCCACGGTTCATCATATCAAACACCCGACCTGGAGTACCAACTACTACGTGTTGCCCTTCTTGCAAGTTACGTACATCCTCGGCGGTACTAGTACCGCCAATACATGTGTAACACCGAACACCGAGGTAGGTTCCAATGCGCTGTACTACCTAATGAGCATAGGCAAAGAGTAACAAAATCATTCATCGATTCAAACGAATCATACCAGTCTGATTTGACGAGCTAATTCACGAGTGGGGGCGAGGATAAGGCCTTGACAATGGCTAGAGGAGCAATCACAACGTTGAAGGAGACTGATGGCAAAGGTGGCGGTCTTGCCCGTTCCGGATTGGGCCTGGGCTATGACATCGTGACCTTCAATACTGGGCTTGATAGCACGTTGCTGAATAGCAGATGGCCGCTCGTAACCGTAGCTGTAAATTCCGCGAAGAAGATCGGGCTTCAAGCCCATTTTCTCAAAGCCATCAACTACATCGTGATAGTTGGTGTCAATTTCCGTATTGTCTGAGCTATTTAGGAATAAGAGCAGCAAAAGTTTAAGAGTAATGGATGAAAAAAATAAAAAACTGAAAGTTGTACCATGATAAGGCTTAGTGCCGGAACACAAACTGCGGTAACCGAGGGGAAGCTTCAAGTTGATTGTTATTTGCATTTTCTTTATGGCAAATTTCATTCAATAAATATTTCGTTGCTGATTTCAAACAAAAGAAATACACTCAAGCCGTTACTGTGCAAATGTTAGAGCGCACTGCGATTACAGCAGTGGGTTAAGCCAAGACGGACGTGATAGTGAAAACACCTCCGTAGCCTGCTCTCAAGATTTTTGTGGGCCATTTACATGAAGCTGGTCCATCCATCAGGGCTGAAACATTCACAATAAAAAAATTCTAACCTTACGTAAGACTGTTTTCTAGTAGCTTTCCGGACTTCCGATGTGAAACGAGCCGAGGGACGGGGAAATCTCATATGGCACATACCGAAGTGATGGACGACTCGCACGGCTCGTCAATTCACTCTTATGAGCGTCGAGCTGAGCAGTTTATTTGGAATAATTTGGAAACGATGTTTCCATCTATACCAGCAAATGAAACAATGCATGTAGATATCAGTCTTCTACCAGAAATGGAGGTTACCCCTTGGTTTTCTGAAATAGCAAGAGCTTTCTGGAGGTTGAGGATGAGAAATAGTGAAGACAAATCGCAAGGTAATAAAATGAGTAATTTTCTATGTCATGATAGAAGCATGAGTGTAGTGGAAGAGGAACACCTCATAGTTGGGGGAAAGGGAAACCAATAATCAGGGCATGGAACCACAAGACCCCATTCGATCAGGTGTGCGCACGCGCAAAACATAGCCCAACCACCTTAATCTACTCACTCAATGCTTGTTCTAAAGGGCTCTGTAACTGAAGCTTAAATTCGGAGTCACCGAGATTTCCGCTCTATATTTTACTAATATCATGAGGATAGTGGTGTTCAAACAGTGACATTCATTGCATATCTGCTCTTAGTGGCCATGTTCTGGAGCCACAGCAGCATCGACTTTGCTGCTGCAGTACACACAACCACTGATCGATAACCGGAAATCACTACTGTTCAGTCCGCGTATGATTAATCGCGGTGACGAGCTTCCTTTTGTTCTGCAAATGAGAAAGGAGCGAACACGATTGCAAATCATCATGATCCACGGTGTGAATGCGAAATTGGTAACCGTCATTCTGGCAAACCACCCAAAACCTCAAGGAATTAGGCGCGATAACCAGCCGGACGACCACTAAAGTAACCAGCAGATATGGAACTAGAAGTTCCGACCCAACTGAATATCGTCCATCATTCTTATGTCAAAAACCCTGCACCTACTCATAGTTTGCCGAGAACAAAAGTACCAACAAATGCTCGCATGATTCGAATATTCCGTGCTTTTAATAAAATGAGTTTTTTTACAAAGCGATATGGGATATGCCTCAATGGCTTCAACCAAAACATACTTTTACTTCTACACGACTGTTCTGCTAAGCGATAAGCCGGCCCCATGGACATCGCGAATCAGTGCAGACCAAGCGTTGCCGTTAGAAGCGCAATTCATGAAGATCGCCAGTTTTACTTCTGGTAACGATAACAATACACTGAACTTAAGTCTAGACGCTCCACGATCCTTTCAGTGACATCGATCTAAGTTTTCAGTTGGCCGCCAAAGCACCATTCCAATCAGTGTGGGATATAACGTTTGTCAAAAAGATCGGTATATGAACACCGTAGAACATGACCCAACCGTTGCAAACGACGGTGCTGGGAAAAACTAGACAGCTGCACAATATCGCACCATCGCCCTCTTACTATATAGTTAGATGTTCGTTCTTTCACGTTTGTCCGGGGGATTAGTCGTAAGCACCAATAATAGAATACTTCCAATATATTGGTATTTTTGACTCGAGACGGTCAGATTTCTTATCCATGAGTGAGTACAGAGCAGATGGCAGGACGAAAGACGTAAACCTGTTAGAAGGCTGATTTCCCTGCGTACCCATAGTACAAATTGAAAATCCAAAAACGCTCCATGCGCGATGTCGACAACCTCGTTATTTCGTCTTTCGCACGCCGGTTCGGGAGAATTGATCCCAGGTGTTTGAAATTATGACATTCTTGATTCAACTGTCATTGATGAAAAGTTGTTAGGCACCTGGGATGAGGAAGGCCGAGAAGACCGTTTTCGTGTTGATTTCAAGGATAACTTCCGGTGCATAATGATTCTATCTAGTATCGCTTGCATGACAGCTGGTGAATCACCGAGCACAACTGCGTCGTCCGCAAACTCCAAATCTGTAACATAGAATGATGGGCTAAGTTGGAGGCTTGGGTAGCCATTCACTGCGCTGCTCAGTCCAATCGATGGGACAATTGAACAGAACCGGGGAAAGTAGACAACCCTGCCTCACTCCAGAATGAGTAGCGAATTCTGAAGATTCCTCATCGCGCATTCCCACGCATATGGTAACGGCCGAACGGCAAACCATTAGAATTTCTGAGAGGCCAGCTGGCACGCCATCTGTTCCTATTAGTTGCCACGATTAACCGAGTCAGAAGCAGTGCGGAAACCAATGAAGCATGTTATGGTGAGATGTCGAATCTTGTAGCGGCGTTTGGGAACTCGGTGCAGCGTAAAACCTTGGTCAGTACAACCTTTGCCATGTCCAAACCTCTCGCTGGTTGGGTCTAGCGCGAAGGGCTCTCGCAGATGTAAAGCTATTATAAATAGCACAAAGAAAATATCTGCGGTGATGTCAATCAAAGTGATGCCTTTGTACTTCTCGCAAACTGTTTTGTTGCCTTTTTGGGTACGGGTAGCAGGATGGATTATCAAAAAATATTTTGCACTCCAAAAAGGTAGACTTCCGACGGCTTTCCTATTCTCCAGTAGATCAACGATGTCTACAATCTACTTAGCACTTGACGGCTTGCAAATGACATCGTAAGCCTCGAGTCGATCTGAAAACGGTGGGTTTGCCGTTTGGAAGACAAGTCTTTTAATAAGTTGACCGAAACGTTTCGACTCTCCTGATTATCTTATGCTATTCCGGAATAAGTTGACTTGTTGTTTCATGCAGAGCGAACTTCGGTTTGTAGCACAACGGATGAATTGAAGGTGCTAGTCGAAGTCACCAGTTTCTAGTATGAACTCCAATTTTCAGGCATTCCTATCCAATCTGAGGGTATGACTGCCCGTTGTAGCCTGAGGTGTTTTAAGCTTCCTGACAAGTGGGATCATTTCGCCTTGATTGGAAGGTGAGTAGTTGCAGTTCAGTTTTGCGGTGGTATTGAAGTCTTTTTTAGTTCCCTCCAAGCGACTCATTTTATCGCCGTTCTGAGTGCCTTCCACTGAACTTGCATCGAGACCATCCGTTGACGTACCGGTAATACTACTTAACTGTGTTGCGGCTCGCGTTTTTCCGGCATTCCCCGTGGAGCAACGCTTAACCGATTTAGTGGTAGCTTTCTTAGGCACGTGGACGGACGGATCCCAAAGCGAGCGAGCACGCATTAGGATGTGGTTTTTACAGTTTACGTCACCATTCAGTGTCCAGAAAAGAAACAAGTGACAATCCTCCATTAACGAAGCCCGGTGAGATTTCACGAGGATATGATCGAACCGGTGCGATGTGTGATGGCCGTTGGTAGGTGCGCTTTCGAATGTTGGGAGCTGTGGGTTGCAGACAACCAACCTGTTTGCCTCTTAAAAGTTCACCAGTCGAGATCCGTTCTTGAAACGCTGGCCTCGTCCGAAATGCTCCAAGAAATGGAGCATGGATTCGTCCGAAGGGCTGGTGCACGTACTCGAGTTTTCCGCAACAAAGAATAAATCCCGTCTTGTGATACTATTAATCGATTGTTGTAATAGGTCGTAAATGCAGGCCTCGTTGCGCTGTCATTCGCGTTGGTCGTCGTACAAACGACCATCTCCGCCAAGTTCTGTGGGAGAGACTTTGGAACGTGCTACAGCTAATCCGGGGCATACTGCCTTCCAGGAAATAAGTACGTCGATGGCTTTCTTGCTTACATCAAATGCAACATCAGAGCCCAGAGTTGTTCGCTAATCCTTAGTGACGGAACCAGTAAACAGCATTCACCTCTGGAACCTTGATGCACTGAGTCCAAATAGGGAAGGCGAACTTATGACAAACCAGTAATATCTAGAACACAGTCGTACTGTGTCCGCATCGTGACGCTCCGACTGCCATCTTTAACAGCGATTTCACACCTCAATATGCCATAGCAGTTGACTTTCGACAGGAAAGAGTCCCAACTTGTTAACATGACACCTGGGTTGCTGAGGCCCGAAACGCAGTTCTTCGGGGGGACGCAGCAGAATGATGAGGGCAACGAGAGTCGTAATTATTCATAGAGAAACTAGAGAATAGGTTACAAATGGTGCCCCACAACAACCACCCTTTTCGTTCGAGAATACTACGCTAGCCTTTGAACATCCAGGTGCAGCTTGCAAGGCAACAGGACACCCCCAGATTAGCCGGTGATCATTACCTGATAGATTCGCCTGTTCTGGAAGTCAAATCCAGATGGAGAAGGCCACACTCGCCACGTCACTGCCATGGCACATTCGTGCCTTCGTTGGAGAGAATGCTTGCCAGGCAAAAACCCACCACAATTTCGGCAATGCCTTTGCGTGCCCGCGGCCGCTTATTCCACAAGACACTACTTTACTCATGAAAGCTTAGCCATCATGCCTTTAGCCGCAATGTGGAGATGCGCCGCATATATATATATATATATATATATTATTAGAATGGAATCTGTAGCATCAGGAGTGTGCATGGAAGCTCTTCGTCGAAGAGTCCACAGAAGAACCACAACTGTGATTCATTGATAATTCTGTCAGTCGGGTTGAGCCAACCTTAGGAAGAGATAGTGAGCCCTCGGATTCATGGCGAAGGGTGAAAACAATGCGCCAAAAAAGAAAGAGTAAACTGTGTGGTTCGCAACACATGGTAGTTCTTTGATTTCCCATCTCCACATTACCATCTATCGGGATCTATGAGTTCTCGGCAGGCTTGGTACTTCTTGGTTGCCTAAGCCGAAGTAGAGGGTTAACTTAGGGGACTCTTCCCCGAGCCTTTGATCAAATGATCTAACCCACAACGCAGAAGGACGAGCTGAGGGCTACGCAACCCACTGGAGCCGGTGATTGATTGTTCAGTTCATGCACCCTCCGGATGGAGCTAGACATTGCTGGTGCCCAGTACACCCCTTCGCCAGACTCCGGTGAGCATACAGCCGTGTGCTTCGCACGCCGCCTGTGGCTGGTTTGGAATCAAGGTTTAGCTAATTCTCTTAGGCTGATTTCCAATGCTCAGTCAAACCGGTGAAGGGCACATGCATTTGTCTTCGTTACCGCACTCTTCATTGGGAACATCGCCACGATAAGGCGGTGCGCAGGACTTCCTCAACAGAGGCTGAGATACCGCTCAATCAGGAGCATTTCGAGAGGCGTTCGGGGTGAGCGGCCAACCCAGAGCCTGAGAAGTCTACCCTCGACCATGCTCAGGTATTTGGAGATAGATGCGCCCCATGCAGCTCCGTTGTCTTGCTCTCCAGACTCATCATGCGGGTGGTGCCGGAATATTTCAATTAAAGTTAAGATTAACAACCAACCATTGCAATTCTTCGCTGTCCGCGGGCACTGGACCACATGAGCTGGTTGTCAATGCATAAGAATGATGAAAGAGCTCAAACAGTAGAATTAACAAAACTACTGCATTCAATTCGGGCAAGAGAACAAAAATCTAACGACTGGCATGAATCGACGATAGTAACCATTAAATAGAAAGATGCGTGAGAACAACAGGAATTAGTTTGACAAGCAATACATCTAAACTGCTCAGGGGTACGGCCGAATGCCAGTTAAATAGAACTCGCGAAGTGTACACTTGGGAATCGAGCTGGCCTCCAATATGACCAAGTTAAAATTGATCATATATTCACTCCTGGGGAAACCTAAGAACATGGACACAATTTGCCTTCCTTGACGTGAAACTAGCATCGGACGCAGCAAACCGCACAACTATAGGGCACTATTTTCTACAAAGGATGTCCAGCAAATTCACTTCTGCCTCCGATCGACTGCTTTCGTGTCTAGAGCAACAAGGACCGTTAAGCAAACGCCAATATTGTCTTAATCTCGCGGTTCAATCGATTACCTGCTGGCCCTCGTTCCACTCCTGGTCGCCTCCAGTCGACTGCAGCGGAGAAACAGACCTGGCCTCGCTCAACATTTTCAAGACTTTCAACCGAGTTTTGCACGAAGATTTTCTGGCGAAACTGCTCACGTTCGGATTCGCCCAGCCACTTGTACCGCGGTCATCAAGTAAGTAAACCATCTAAGTTCCAATTGACAGGGTCCTGTCCCAGCCATTTCCTGCAAATGCTGGAGTTTCCCAAGATTTAGCACTTGCTTTCAAACTTTCTTTTATTCGTTAATGACCTGTCTACTACCTCCAACTCAATCTTTTCCCGATGACACCATTCTCCATTGTTCTTCTTCTTACCGCACTCCTCGCCATGCAAACACCAACATCGATCGCCACTGTCGTGTCGCCGGTGCATCTCTAAACTCAGACCTTGAACACATTTCTACTTGGGGCTCCAACAATCACATCGCATTCAATGCTTCAAAAACCTGTTCTCCCAATTCCCTTTTCCCCAAATCCGTCCTTTGATTAATCTATTTTGCGTTTCACAGACTGTTTCTCATTTTGGTCTATCTATTAGTTTTTTATTATGCTGGTCTTTCTCCATATCTGAGCTCGCCTCACGCACTGCCCGCAAAGTTGGTTTGCTGTTCCGCGCCCAGGGTTTCTTCATCCCAGTACATCTACCGTACAAAGCTCAAATCCGCGCCGCACTTGACAAATGCAGTCACGTAAGGAGTGGGGCTTCGTCTATCTCACTTATCCTCCTTGATTGGGACCAACGAAAGACAATCCGGTTGACCGATGATCTTCTACTGCCATCTACTTCACGGCCACTAACCCATCATCATCATCATTCAGCGTTAAACAGCAAGGCAAGTCTAACTGATGCCTTTCCCCAGAGTTACACGTTTCTATAAAGAGTGAATATCCGAGGAATTAAGAACTGCAACGAGCTGCAATGTAGGCGAGCAGTGGGATCAAATTAAGCAGGCTATGCATTTGGCAGCAGATTTTGTCTGTCCCTAGATCTAGCGTTCATCAAAGACACTGGATCTCACAAGGGTCGCTGAGACAAATGAAGCATACACAAGGTCCCTAACTGCAAGGTGAATAAGATGGGTCGACAGTTGCAGCGTCAGTTTACGATAAGCCTTAAGAATGACCGTGAAAACTGGTGGGTTAAAGTAACCGAAGAGATGGAATTAGCGGTTGCTTCAGGTAACAGTGAAAAACTGTTTAAGCTTATACGCGGCACTGGTATGCGGCGAACTTCGGTTAATGATGTCGCGTGTGACAGAAATGGGGAGCTCGTTCATGGTAGACAGCAAAGGTTGGACCGTTGAGCTGAGTACTTCAAGGATCAGTTTAGCTGGCCATATGCTAACATATGTAGATCGACGTCTACAGCTGTGAATCCTTTGGAGATGTCTGTCGACCCCCCAACGGAATTGGAAGTGGGGTCCAATAATCGACCGGCGGTGACCAAGCAGAACAGGTTGTCGCGTGTGGATGTGAAGGTCGCGGGTTCGAATCTTCCCATCGCCGATCAACTCCCCCACTTGGCAGTCCGCTGCTGCCCACAGTCCCCTTCCTAAAAAATGATGTACATTGTTATTCCATTAATGAAGTAAACAAGGAATAAGCAACTGGTCCCGACGAACCCCTCCTTCCCAGTTCTTTTCAAACTGAGTGGAGAAGCTCTGATGGAATCACTTACCTCGCTGGCTTCATGATATTTGGAACAAGCAGCGTATCCCGTTATTATGGGGTGAGTCACTGATTGTATCCATCCTCAAGTAGGGCACACGCAGTGACTGTATAAATCATTGTGGGATTGAGGTGTTAGCTTCGATAGAGCCGTGCCGTTTGACACCGATTCGTGAGAGTAACATCCACGAACAGCAGGCCGGATCTCGTCCAGGTCGAAGTTGAATCGACCAGTTATTCCCTCTCCGACAGATGCTCGAAAAGGCGCCACACGCACCGCCGCCCTACGACCGTAGTCTTTCTGGACTTGAAAGTTGCTTTCGACTCCGTGGATCGACCAGCTCTATTCAGTGCTCTCCACCGGAAGGGTGTACCAGCGAAGTTCGTGAACCTGTTGCGAGCATCGTACTCGCATACCCATGGTCGCGTCAGGGTACACCGCGAACTGTCACGTTCATTCGAAACGACTAGTGGCGCTCGACAGGAGTGTTCCGTCCCTCCATTTCTGTTCAACTTCTTCATGGCCGAGCTAGGTGATGGAAAATGATGTAGGAGTCGAACTGGGAAGTGGATGGGAGCTGTGTAACCTAGATTACACAGATGATGTTGTTTGCTTGATTCCGTGGACCATGCATAACGCGCACTATAAGATTCTCGAGGTCTGTGGTGTGGTTCGACATGTGCTTTGAACATTCAAAGTGCAAAGTGCCGTTACGGGAATGGATGACAGTAGTGAAGAACTTGGTACTGGATGGAGAAACTGACGATTGTGGACCGTTTCATCTGCCTTGGTAGCCGCGTGTCGAACGATGGTAGTTCGGCAGTGGAATTGAACACACGTACATCGAAAGCTTTCTTTTTCATACAAGTAATAATGCCCACTTTTCGCAGATACACTCGTTTTAATTTTGATATTTGTCTTCTAGAAACACTTTTCTGCAACGACCGTATTGCTTCACTCACACTGAAGACCATAAGGAGACGAAAGGAACATCCGCAAATTACGCGATTCACAGGTCAGACTTCTTTCATCCTTAATATCAAAGGAATCAAAACAATTCGACGGGCAGTAAGCAAACCAACTCCTGACCAGCCGCAACAGCAGACGACTCTGGCAAGGAATTCGGCTTGTGTGCAGAAAGAAAACGAAACCAATAAGTCGTACTACAGATGTAGAAATTGCCAACCGAGCGTTCATCTACCCACGCAATGACTGCAGTTTCAAGGTTCCCGGATGAATGCGCTAATGTAACACCTTTTTCTAACGAAGGTGTGTTCAAACTCTTTCACTCAACCAAAATAACCACTACTGTAGATCCTCCTGGTGTGCCTTCATTTCTAAAGTACGATGCGGCCTCATTGATGCATTTAATTTCCCTCTTAAGGCCTTATACAAACATTCCATTCCCGATTGTTGGAGACTAGTCACTATTGTGCCCATCTCCAAAGTCTAGTAGTTCAAGTATTCAAGCCAAACGTCTCCATCCCATCGCTTCTTCATCATACGGTCTTAGAGTTTTCCTCTGCACTTGACTGTTGAATGGCCTTTACTTCCTCGCAAACTCGAACAGTTCGGTCGTCTCAATCGTCTCTTGGCACGACTATCATACTACCTTACAAACAGAACTCAGTGCATAAGACTGGGAAGAAACAAACCTACCCCGTTGGCAAATAATGCTGGAATTCTTCAAGCCGTCCCTCCGTCTCTCTACCACTTCCAATTCTGGAGAAAACCTTAGAAGACTACCATCTTATATAAAAAGACTGGCTTTCCAAGTTAAGTAAAAAGAACTATCACTATTTGTTTACCAGTATTTTTCCCGCTCTTTATTGTTCCCGTCAATTTTGCCGGTTTACTAAAGAAAAACTTTAAAACCCTTCGTCATGGTTCGTCAATTAATAGTGTTGAATCTTACCACTGAAAGAACTTGGCACCAAACTATGTGGCCTGCATCTATCCATGTGCGAAAAATGTGCATACAATTATTTCGGATCCGTACCATCTCTTACACAACGACCCTTCCAAATCTCGATCTAATACCAGGACACGTTTCACCTTTCGCTCCATATTTTCCGGCATAAATATCTATGGGAACCCAATTGGTCCCTACCTAGTCCGAATTCCCATCAATCATCATCATCATCGTTCAGCGTTAAACAGCAAGGCAAGCCTCACTGACTGATGCCTTTCCCTAAAGTTACAAGTTTCTATAAAAAGAGCGAATATCCAAAGGGAACAGGGACTGGACCTACAAAGGCGAAAAAAGATAAGATGCTGCTGAAGCCAACACACGGAACAGTCTAACTGTACAAGCGCACGTTTTCAATCATTGTGATTCGATAGAAAATGACAACACGATCGCCACTGTTCACGGTTTACTGTCATATCCTCCAGTCTCCAGCCAGCTAGTTGGCGAGTCTCACTAATCGAGAAAAGCTCGGCTGATTTTCTACATTATCTCTCATGAATTTCAAATATTCCAACTTTGTATTCTGATCAAGTTGAGAACGCATCCTTTTTGACTGAATTGCGGACACTTAGGTACGCAAATGTTCAAACAATACAGTTATTCCACCATTGTGTCCGCCTTCTGTGAAGTTTCATTTACGTGTTGGCACCAAGTTTGTTTTCAGGCCGATTTATATATATATATATATCAAAACTTACGGTTATGAGGAGCAGTCTACAAGTAGAATCGATATTTAAGGTTCAGGGGGCGACCATTTTAAAAGGGAATGCGAGGTGAAAATTGGCTTAATTTCCTGTTGAATTTTTAGATGTGCTAATATCGACCGGATGAAGATCAATGAGACCACCCTCGGAACGTCCCACCCCACCCCCTGACCGGTATGAAAACCAGCGATAGAGGCTCCCATCGAACGGACTTCCGCTCCTGCTTCTGGTTGTTGTTGTGCCTTTACAATTTCGTCTGAAAGCTCCAACTTGTTCTTCCCTTACGTAATGAACACTGTTGGCGCACCGAACGACAATTTTAGCAACCGCTTTCACTTTTATATGTATACAACACTGTTTCATCGGACAATCATAACGGTCCATACAAGGGAGATTGATGGCCCATCGCTGCCGTAATTAACAAGTACCGACTTTAGGATACTTGCACTTGGTGCGGTGTTTCGGGGACAACAGCGCTCCTGAGCAAAAGACTACAAACATCAAAGAAAAATCTCGAGAAGGAATGTGGTTCACTAGAAAAGTCACCCCTCCCGTGTTAGTGGGTTGCTCTATCCAATGCGGTGCTGGGTAAAATATTATCTGCATCCACAAAGTCAGGTCTGATGTACACTGCTACTTGCCGTTCGCTGTGGTGTTAGCTCTCATCAAGCCCAGAAGCATCTATTTTAATGCAGTCTGACCTTGCCTATATCCTGAAACAAGGCCGAGAAAACCAAGAAATCCGACCGACAAATGAGTGTTCAAGGTGAAGTCTCGGAGAAAGAGAGAAAGCAGAAAGTTTATTCGCAGTGTACCATTTTGCCGAGAATGTTCGGGGAAAACGCGCGACCTCAAAACATATTGAGACTCTCAGCGACCAACGCAAAGTCTCACCCAGTTATCTTAGAAGTGCAACAGAGATTGCAGGGGAACCACGAAAAAATCGTAAGCGAAACCGCAGGAGGGAAAATACTTGGATTTATCGCGATCCTAAATTCTAGGAAAATACACACCAAACACTCAGTAACAAAAACGACAGAATTAAGAATATTAACACACTTTAACACATAGGCACAACTGTAAGCAATACTTATGCAATAGCCGATGCAACAAACAAAATAACCCACAACACAAAAAAACCAAACTCACCTCATGTTAAATCAATAAACGTGTGCGAAAACGAAACTTGGCGCACAAGAAAGGAGCGAAATAAATACAAGTTGCCAATTAGAGCTCACTCTCACGAAAAACGCGACGGTCCTTGTACGTCTTTAGGTTGCCACTATTGGGGGACGTTGTTTGTGTCGTCCTGTTGGCGGCGCGCAAAACAAACAGAACGAAACACCCGTTCACTACGTGTGCATGACCGGTGATATTCCCTTGGATAAGCTAAAATATCCACACCTGCAAGGCAGGAAATATATAGCCTTAATTTGCGAGAAGGTCAGCTCGGTGTGCACATCAGGGGGTGACATTAAGTTGCACACCGTGTTATCGATCGCTCCAAATGACCCTGGACAAAAAAACCCTCGGCCTTTCAGTTCAGTTCAGTTTACACAAGACGGAATTGGTCTCAACGGGTAATCGAGCGTCCAGAGTTCTCTCCATGGTCTGTGCAAGATTTAGCATCTACCGTTTGATTTGCCGAATAAGTCTCGTGTGCATTAAAGTGACTGGGTCTTTACCTCATATTTCTGCTTACTCATTGGATCGATTGGTCCGTTTCCTCGGCTTCCTGTTGTCGACTTCCGGGTCATTGTTGTTCCTCTTGGGGGCAACCGGTGTCCTGTCACCACTGTAGCAATCCGGATTACGTCAAGTGTGATTGCGCTAAATGCCTTATCAGGATAACTGGACGATTCGTGAATATTCAAAAGTTGGAATTAATATTTTTCCGTTCTTTACCACAAGTCTGTGAGCATTTTTTGTCTCCATAGGAATATTTGAACTGGTTCCCGCAAGACGAAAAACTTTTTCAATGCTGTCCCTAGGAGAGGGGTGAGACCTGCATCTTCCTTAACACCGCTCGGTTTCTGTGTCGCTTTAGGGTCGACATGTAACGACCAAGGCTCTTTTTCCAATGAAAGTGAGCGTTGCATTAAAATCGTCTCTTTGATTTCGAAGAATATTTGGCGCCTCTCTTTTTTGTACTTGTTTTTTTGATTCATGTACCGTTAGAGGACATTGTGGCTGAGTCCTGGACCTTACTTATGAAAACCAACCTAATCCCACCACTTCTAATTCACGGTTTCAATAAATTCTTCATAATCGACCGGTTAACCCCTGGGCTCATTTTATGCCTAAGTCCCTCAAGGGTGACACCTACTCTCATGCGACAGGGCTAGACAACATACCTCTTAGGTCTCTATTTTGTTCTATGGCGGCCCCGTTTTCAAGAGCCATATAACGGAATATAATCTCTAAGCGATTAGAAAGGTGTAGGTCTTGGCTAGCTCAAGGAAACAACAAAGAAACTTCAAGATGAGTTTAACGGTTTGAAGGTCATAGTTGACTAGTGTTTTCAGATCAGAAGGAATGCCAAATATCGAAAGGGCACGCATTTGGTACCGACACAATGCACTACGACATATAAAGGTACTACACGAAGATAGGCCCCATGGTTGGACATACTAGCCTTCTTCACCGTGGGAATTGGATACGACGCAAAAACCATCAGCCACTTTCCCGAAGGAAGCAACTAGCTACTACCATGAAAACTGCCTCCTCTCTGCCCCAGGTCTATATTTATCTAAGAATATCCATCTTCTCCAACTTGTTTTTCCCAATGCCACTTAAATACAGTGTTTTTCCGACGTCATGCCATGCCGTGGAAGAGCGGACGTTGAAAAATTGTCTTGGCCCCTGAGCACCAGCTCAAGCGCTGTTAATCCAACTGCATCAGCCTTTAAATCAAGTCAGGGGAGATCAGAAAACCACCTTCAACAACGATATGCAGGTCACCGCTTTCATCGAAACCTGGTTGACCCCACATGGGCTTGGTTCAAACGTTCTCGCTACTGAGTACACTGATATCGAGCAGGTTACTCTAGAGGGACTTTCACGGACATAAGTTATCTGGTACAAAGGTCTTCCACTGTCATCAACAGTGATTAACCGCGAGATCCGCATTCTGTCGTTTGGAAAGGTTTATCGTCCTCCAGCCTGCAATACTATGAAGATCGGTGACCCTATAACACTGCCACACTCCCTGAAAAAGACCGTTCAAGACACAGAACTAACAGCTGGCGAGTTGATCTTGTTGAAGACTGAATGGACAAGTGCATGCAGCTGCTCCGGGTTCAAGGAACCTGTCATTTCACTTTCCCTCAGAATTCTTTGCGCAACAAGCCAGGGGCCACACTGAGCGCCGCTTAATGCAATACCTTTCTTCCTTCATCCGGTTGAGACTGATGGAGACTTTTAACACGTCGCAAATAAACGTTTTTTACAGTTCTTAAAAACGAGACCTACGTCCAAGATTTATTTGGATTTGCTAATGATCATCCCCTCCACAAATTTAAGATGTTCCGGACCTTTAAAGCGAATTGATTTTGCCTCCCTGAAAGGCCTTAATTTATTCTGAGCCAAAATCTACGGAATCCACATTATATGGACATACGGCAATTGAGGAATCTGAGGAGCTCATCTCAATTGCGAGCAAACAAATCGTCCGTGGATTCGGAAGACTGCGCAACACAAGAGAGCCCTTCTCCTGATATTATCAATATAACTCAAACAGTAGGTCGCACTCAGTCACTAGGTTTTGAAAACAAACGTTACACAACGGGGTAAATATTTTCTGAACATCGTCAAACGATACACGTTCAAAAATTTTGTGATGTAGCGAATATGCAGCAGGCTGTGATACATCCAGACCAGGGTGGCAATGCTTCATTCTAGGGATAGTTAAAAGACCCACCTTCAACAATGTTGGCTCCTAAATATCTACCGATTTTATCGTAACACACTGTGCGTTTCTGAACGTATAGATTTTGGGAGTGCCAATACTTGAAGAAAAAAATAGTAAGTCGAATTATAATGGGAATTTCAACTGGCTAGACCGCGGACCAGTGCGGTGTTTAGTGAGAAAACTGGAAGCGGTCAGCGAGAATTTCATAAGGAACTAGGGAACTCAGCCCCACAAATCTCAGCAAAACCCAGAACCTATAAAAAATGAGAACACGAACGAGTCAGGTTGATAGCAACTGGAAAATCTCTGCCAATTAACTTGACAATATGAGAAATTCATCAAACCCAAGGCAATATTCATGAGGCCGCGCAGCCTCCGTCTGGTGTATCACTGCCGCCCGCGAGCCAGAAAGGTGACAGAGGGGTTTGCAATGTTGGATCCCCACGCCGACTATATCAAAGCACGCTAGGTATTGAAAAGTGCGGTTGGGCAGTCACCTAGAATGGCCAGACGTTTGATTGTTTGCGTACTCCCTGAAGTAAAAGCTGAGCGAGGCGACTTCTGCCTTCTGATGGATTTTGAAATAAAGAAGCGAGACTGTATTATAACACTTATCCATTTTAGCGCTAGTTTGATCTTGATGTCCAGCACCTCCTTGAATTGATCTTTGTCTATCTGCCGGTAGAATCTCAGGAGTGCTGGGCACAGTAAACGGGAAAGACTGGCCGATGGAACATCGGAGACAAATATTGAGGGACTGACGGATTTCACTGCACTCATTTCCAGCGGTCGCTTCGGCCATTTTATGGCTGACAGCAGCAGGTTGGCTTGAGGTTATAGGTATATCCACACTGGCAGAACATCTGTTCGGGTCAAGCGGCACGGATAGGAAAGTACAAACCTTGTCTCTCAAACAGAAGGCAGGTCAAATAAAGGCTGTTTTGGGAGGTGCACATGTAACATCTAGATTGTCTGAAGACTCCTTTCCGCTCCTCTGTTCGTTTCCCTGCGGTACCAATTTGTTCCCGCCCAAGTTGCCTGTAATAACACGAATTTGGTCACTGTATGTATTCCGCTCGATGTGCCACCCTTTCTAGTTTCGACCCTGTGCTCCCTATTTCAGATATTCTTACTGGCGTTTAATGCAATTACGGTTTACTTTGGGCGGCTTGTTTTGTTACGGTTTGCCTTCGTTCTATCACTCACGTTGGTCGACCCTAGACGATCCATTCGTTTCCACTAATTTTTGGCCGTCATTCACATGCAAGTGCTGTTGAACCTGATCATGCGTGCAGAATCTCTTGTAATTGACGGGACCAAGGGACAGGTACCTTCTAGTTGTACTCTTTCAACGAGTCTACATTTTTACGCAGATTGACGTCTTATTTTTGGCTATCTTTGGCTGGATAATGACTTAAGCCCACCGTCACAGGTATGGTTTCCGTGTACTTAATTTCTAACTCATGATTGGTGCCTTAACATTTGCGGAGAAATCTTGTTCTTCCTCGAGTTTTGCACGAAACCTGAATCCTCGTTGCTCTGAGGTTTTGGGGTGCTATCCAGCACGTGGGAAAACTATTTATGGTGAATCGTTGATAAAATTTATCCGGACCAAGATTGGAACGTTTGGTCGCTGTAGCATGGTTCACCTGAAGACCATAAACTCCAAATTACAGAAGTTGAAATGAAGCGGGAAAGCCAGTGAGACTGGAACAAATTTTTTCTGCTCGAATGGATCACCTGTGGCAAAAGCCTGCCGATGCAGATCCAGATACACAGGGCAGTATTTCCAGACCGTTTGGAGTCTGCTATTATACACTGAAACTGCAAGTGGTGGGGGATAAATGGTGTCTTTGTGGTGATCAGGTAACTTGTTCAGCCCCCGTGAGTGGGGGTTTACTAGTATACTTACCGGAAAAATGAGATGGCCAGGGTTCTAGGCTTCAAACGCAGCAGATCAGGTTCAGCCACAGTCATAGGCGGTTTTATTAGGTGGGTTTCTGTACCACGCAGGCAAACAACGCTAATGAGTAATACGGTCTTTGTCTTTTGGGAGGACAAATCTGCAAGGATAATCATGCAACTTCGGTTCATCGGGGACGTAGTCGGCATCATCCTCAGAATACTTGTAATTAATAAACTGCTCACTCGCATCCCTCATAAATTGACATTTCACCCGCCACTATTCTTTCTGTAGCCCAGTTTACCTGCTTTACACCAGAGTCCCCTGATGTCTGCAACAAAATGGAGAGTTTTACATGTCTCACCCGGATCTTTTCATCTTTAGGTTGGTACCCATCAGATCTTCAAACGCGGTTCTCTTACATGTTTATTTGTTGATTCGGAATGCTGAAGCTCCCTGAACGAAAAATAGTTGCAATACCAACGCAGACCTGCAATTTTAACTGTATCCAAGTAAAAGCTTCTCCAAGAAGTCCACCTTTTATATTTTTGCATCCTATTTCTCAAGCTGATCATCGTTTATTTCTCATTAATTAGTCCCCCCGATCAGACTTCACATGCCTTGCGGGACGTCTTTTAATCCGGGTATGACGCATTTCGAATGTATCTGCCAGCTGTTTTTCACCTTTGGCTAGCTGGAGCTAATCATCTTGCGCGTGGTTGGGACGTGGCAACTTAAATGGTACAATGTAAACCTGCTGGTGGGCCACCGAACCGAATGTTGCGCGGACGTCTACTTACTTTCTAACGTCGTGAGACGATTCATGTGGTTCCATTTTATGCTGGTGTCTACTTTAGCCACAGTTTCACCTCGTACGCATAAAAGCCTCGTCATTTGCATAAGGCACACAATGGTCGTGCAAATCGCATATGTCTTGACCATCACTGGGACACAACAAGTTATTTTTATGTCAGCAGACAGGCATCGGACATTCCTGAGGTGTTCGAGACTGCAAGACACACTCGAGGATACTAGCCAGAAATGGTTTGAACTTGACATGTTTGTTCGTCGAAATGCTGGGTGCACCGATGTGCTTGTCGGCGAATACGACATAACTAGGGCACATTGCTTTGGACCAACATTTGGGCAGCAAAAATGCCATTCGTTTTGAAGGCATTGTTTAGATGGATATTTTTCGAACCTCTTGAAGCAGAATTCAAAATTCAAAATCAGTAGCATCTATAAATATTTTTGACGGAGGGCTAGAACGTTTATATTCTAGCAAATTTGTGAACTAGCGGAAGACTGCGAAAGATTATCCCATGATGATAGAGCATCATTGGGTATGATCAGGACAACAGTCTCCGCGAAACCGGGAGCTTCCAGCGTCCATAAAATAAAAAGGCTTGTTTGGGAAGCATCGAGATATTTTACGTGCATCTTCTAAACTGACGGTAACAAAAAAACAAGAAAATAGTATCTGTGCGGGAAGTAAGAGAACTAATAAGAAGTATAAATATAATTGATAAGGTCATGTGTGGCTGAAATTCAGGAATATTAGGGAAGGAATATCCAGTTCCGTCGGGAATAGTTTAAAAGTGTGGCATTCGGGGATAGTTTGTCAATTACAGAAGGGATTTATTGTTGTAGTAACGCTAAGGGCTCATGAAAGTGAACAGCAAGTGGATGCAACCTAGTGAATAATGTGAGACAAAATGAAGCACAAAATTCGAAGGGAAAGGTAATTTACAGGCAGTGCGTTCTGGATGCACACCATGTTTTAACGAGTAATATGCGGTGCGAGTCCTTAGGGAATGAAAGTGTCGGATGATCTGCTAGTGATTAGTGAGATGGGGGGCAGTATAATAGAATAATGTAGTTATCCGAGGACGATGGACGCAAATGCATTTTTCGCAGGTACGTTCGACTGAGTCCGTCTTAGCCGGTGAAGCAAGAGAAGTTGGAAAATGTGTGTTCGCTTACCGGCGGCAACAAGACGGGGGCTAGGCATTGTTTGGTGCGGAAATATCACAAAATGTGACGGGCAATTAAAACGGTCTGAAAAAAAGGACAGGCCCAAACCCAAGGAGAGAGAGAACGCTGCGATGTTTGCGGAACGTCCGCAGAATTCAGACGCCAGGACCTTTATTACGGCAATTTTTTAACGGACAGGAAGAACTTCGGTTAGGAGTCCTGATTGTAGATACACTGGTGTGCACCTGCGTAACGGGAATCAGAGGATGCTATCCACAAAGGTGCTAGTGGGTTGGACTGCTAGAATGCTAGACACCAAACTCAAAATAACCTTGAAGAGTTAAACGCACAAGGTGTGGTGCGCCATTTTGGCAGCAGACGTGCATCTCAGCTGCAAATCCGCCCATCCCTTGTGCGTCCATAACCGAAGGGTTAGTGTCAAAGTACAGTGGAGGTAAACAAACTTGGTTGGCAAGTCGTCCAGAGTGTAAATGGACAGCATAAAACATATGGGGTTTGGAAAGCCTGAGCACTGTGAACGGCGATGATTTTCAACCTCAAACGGGAATCCGGACACGAATGTTTCCCCCAAATTTACTCACAGATTCGTTTGGTTGACTTAACGGCAGGAATCCGCCCACCCTTGGCTGCCAACCACGGACCAATTGGTTTTTGATTATGCACTTCCCTTGAAGGTAATATTAAAAAGGGAGTCAGATTCGGTGATAGATGATGAGGGCTAACAGGGAAGAGATCCAAACCATATAAATTTCATAAAATGGCTGGTAGACTACGTCGAGCAATACCTTACTAACAGTAAGCGGGCAATAAGCCAACGTGTATTAGTTACGACGAACCAGGCCATGAGCAGAACAAAAATTTGGACCGGTGGGGTGGTTGCTTACAAGGTAACTCACCGTTTCTAACCCAATCCACTCCACTTCTGCCTCTCTCCACATCTGTCCCCACGGAACTTCAGGTTACTCCAATGGTGGCATAATTAGGGAAACCGCTTGCCCTCCTCCTAATGTATGTTCAATTTTTCCCTTATATCTCCTTCATCGCCCAATGAAACAGATTTATTACGATTCGCTTCCCCACCTATTTTTACTACTATTGATACTTCATGCACACTCTCACGATTTGCCCTGGCATGGCGGCAAAGTAGCCGTCCTTTTTGCCCTAATGAGATGTCGTTCTATTTTACGCAGACTTTGTCACCTAAAAGGCTTTCCTATACCCGCCATCCTGGATGTTACCTTCGTCGCCGAGTCCCGGCTTATCGATGGCTCACACAATGTCGTGAACTTTTGGGAGACCAATCGTTCAGAGGTAGTAGAAATGACCGTCATTGGAGCAGCTTTTTTTCTATGTAGAGCAGGGCCTATAACCGTCCTCTCTAAATCATTCCACACTTAGCTTGATCAAAGAATCGATATGACTTGCTATTAAGGTGTCATGCTTTGTCATCCATAGGGCTATTCTGCTTAACAAACACATTTGGCCACCTTAGACATTCCCCATTAGCAGTGAAACTTACTGCCAGAGACTTCAACCTCCTGAAGCATGCCAGCCCACGATTATGACACCCCTAGACCAGACACCGTCGGCTTCCGCTTATATCATGGAGGTTTGCTTCAACATGTAACGCCAACCACCAGAAATAATAACACGCTGCACCACAAATGCACACAAATTGATCACCACACATAGATCCACTTTGCAAGCAACCTTCCAGTGGGGGGGTACAGGGTAATTCATGATGGGCTCCAAATGCATATTTCCATCCCTAATCATCTAGCCCTTTCAATTCACCCACTTCGTCTTAAGCGGCAGTTTTTACCCTCCCTAGTAAGCCAACTTGACTGGAGAAGCTTTGTCCTGGCGACTGACCAAGCGGGGGGTGCTGACGATTACTTCACTCTTATTTTTCTTCACCTGCCTGTTTGACCTCATTAAATTTTTCAACAACTAGGAGTAACGGTGTAATGCGGTAATCTGCTTCAATATGTCTGACGAGTTTGGCCGGGTACCGGATAGGCGCTTTACATATATAGCAAGATGTTTTGGCATTATCGATCGGATTCTAACCTAGCTGTCGAATATCTATCCCAAAGATAAGATTTGGTACTCGCTGACGGCATTACCTCTGATCCCAGACTTGTAACTATTACGTCATACAAGAATGCGCACCAGGTACATGTTACTACTAATGAAGCAATAAATTCGGTATAGGAGTTTGTCAATTTTTATTGGTGGTGACACAGAAAAGGCTTAAATTGTTAATTCTGATGTACACTTCATTGCAGTTAGAGAAACTCCTGTTAACTTGTTGGCTTTGGACGAATATTGTACATCGTGGACGATGACATACGGGATGGATGCCAAAGTGAAAAGCTGGATAGCTGAAAGTTGGTAGGGCAGATCTTTCAGGGTTGGCGTCGAGGAGCGTCTATCGGACAGAGGATTGCTATACGGCGGGGTGCCTCAGGGATCTGTCTTAGGGCCACTGATCTTCCTAATATATCAGCGACATAGCCAGTGGGTTGAAAACTCCATGTCTCGTGTTTGCTGACGACACTAAACTATTAGGGACAGCAAAATGAGGCTATCCAGAGGGATCTGGAAAGTGCTAACTAGCGGTCGGTAAGACGGGATCTTCCGTTGAACTTGAACAAGTGCCAGCGGCTCATGGAAGGAAATGCGAATTCACCTCGCCACGTGGGTCCACTTGGGCATCAGGCCGCGATGGAAAAACTCAGCGAGCAAGGGAACTCCGGATATTCATGAGTGCGGACTTCAAACCTAGTCTGCA
>LUCM01008578.1:0-37858 GCA_008360955.1 Fasciolopsis buskii
AAGTTCATTCATTAAATGACATAAAAATTGGTGATGAAGTTTTTATGTCATTTAATGAATGAACTTAGAAGTTGCACTAAAATGAGAATCCATAGGATAGGCACCGAATGTGATTTCCAGGCAATCCTGTCCAAAATCCACATGGGACAGCTGGCCAAGGGTAATTGATTTCGGTCACTATGTTAGACTTAACTCGTGCGAGCTAAACCAGTTGTGGTGCCTACTTGGTAAACCAAACTTAATTCGACGTGATTTCTCAAGATTTCTGTAACGAAACAGTATAGGGGTTACAAATAACTTCTTTGCTAACTGCTACATACTGACGATTCAAAGTGCAGTTTCAAAATGAGAACCAAACTCGATATTGTGCATGAAACCTAATACATACAGAGAGGAACAGAGTAATTTTATCAGCAATGTTGACAACGACCAATGTAGATGCTAAATGAGAACCATGGCTATAAATATCAAGTGAAGTTTCCCAACGGACGTGAGTTACTGTTCAATTGAACAAAAGACAACGAATTTCCACAACGGCATAAAGGCCAACCACATTGACTAAGCAACGGCGACTGTTCAGAACCGTAACAAGCGGGTTTTAAACGGGGTATGATTGGAGAGATGAAGTAAGTGAATAGTTGTAGACAACTTAATTCATTTCTTAGAGCTTGAAACAAAAACTAAAGTTTTCAGACAATTTTGACCTACAGAGGAAAAACACTAGTGCAAAATTAGAAAAACTAACATCATGTTAGGGAGACGATTAGAAATGAAAATAATAAAATGAAGAAGTAACATTTTGACTTACTTGTCAGAGATTGGGTCGTTGACCAGGACCAATACGTCAGCCTGGTGAACCGCGTATCGATAAAGCGCCATGCAAATACGAACGGCATCATCCACATTTTGATTGAATTTTCGCACAACTTGACGACCCGTCAGACGGGCTACAGAAGAACAGCTGAAAAGGTGAAATTTGACGAAACTGGATATACAACGAAGGGCTTACTCAGAGTGAATCGGATTATCCGAACTGACGCAAGTTTCGTCCGCCGAACTGTCTGGGGCAGAATTCTTAACCCATCCTTAGGACGATGCTCCTTTTAAACAATCTATCAGTCATTTTGTGACACTTTGAATATATTTTTTGTTCGAGTCGCTATCACAAGTGCGAGCGAATAACTAATCTGGCTTTCGGTTATCGTAAAATGATTTGTACTGGTCAGTAACTGAGTATGTCAGCTAGGGGCGATACACCATCACCGACGACAAGCACATAGAATCCGGAAACCGCGAGTAACAGGCAAAATTTTCTAACAGTAAGTAAAAATGGAACATTTGTACTGGCTAGAGATCAGATAAAAACTTACACAAAAGTCAAACGTCTTCTATTATTATCTAACTGTCGACGATCTACGTGTGAAAACAGCCAATGCAAACAGTGATCTCGGATTTTTATGGAACGTTACGCGCATGAATGTAGTGGGAAGGGCATGCCCCATGGCCACTAAGGCCAACTACGCGGGATGAGGTGACGGAGGAGAATATGCAACCATTATCCTGACACTCGCAGTTGCATAGAACTACATAAGGCCTAAATAGATCAGGTGCAGTAATGAGCCGGACAGTGGTGAATTGTCATTTATCTCCAAGGTAAATGGCGGGTCTGAGATCCGAACTTCTGACCTTTTTGGGATGACAGACGCTTAGTCCTCTTGGCCACTGCCGGTCTGATCAAACAGGTATTGATCCGATGTAACTTAAACTGAGGGAAATCTGAAGCACGTCACATCCCCATTCGGAAACGTTTTCACGGCAAAGTTATAACATTGCCCACCAGTCTAAATGATTTGGGACTTTTTCACAAAATTTCATAAACGAAAATTATTGTTTGAAATTCATTTACGAATTTAGCAAACGAGCCAACATCACCTTGAGAGACTGAGATTTACGTGATAACCAAAAAATAAAATAACTATTTGGAAGTTTTGCCCAGTTTATGGAATTGACTAAAACTGGTGCGGGAGACAATGACGGAGAAAAACGATGGTTAATGTAGCAGCTCGAAGATGGAAAAGCGAAACAGGTAACTTCGGGAGATGTAGTTAACGAGCTAAGAATAATTACCGGAACAGCTAGGTGGGTGACAAAGCATGAGGTGAAGTGCATCCATGAAAAAAGGAAATTAGGATTACCTGTGTTATTTTAAGATTACACTTTAGAAAAACCTGTGCACTCAGGGTTGTCAGGGTTATAAAGGCAAATCTAGGAACCACTAAAACTGAAACCTAGTAAAAGCTGTGAAACACTTACTGTGCGTCTGCGTACGGTGGAAGAATAGTGCGGACAGAGTCTACGGACATGTCCGTCGTCTCGTTTGCATTGCCAATTTCTTCGAAATGGAGCCTTGAAAAGTGAATAGAGGGGAAATCAAAAAACTGTAAACAGAATATTAAATGGATCAGTTGAAGGAACGGTACCAGTTCATTAGTTAACTTTAAAATTGAAGCTGCAACCATTCCGGTATTGAGGATTTTTGATGAAAATAAATACCACCTAATGATTTGACTAGTACAAATAAAAAGATTAAAATGGTGCAAAACCAGCAATCGTTGAGAAGTACGCACTAAGTTATCAGAAGGATAAAAATATGGAACAATGCCAAGGAGGAAGGCTGGTTGATGACTTGATGCGCTCTCGAAACGACGCGTGGTGCAAGTGAAAACGTTACTCGGAAGCATATGAAGAGTAAGGAAAAATAAGGGAAGCAGTGAACCGAAAAGGTTTTGCGCCGCCCAATGGAAACATTATATATATATATATGTATATATATATATATATAACCAGGAAGTAGTATCTGGATGCGTGAACAAAATTTGCCCGGGAGCACACGACCGGTTTCGCGGTTATTGTCGCTCGTCAGGTATGCGTACCCGATGCTCTCTTGTCCAAACATCCACATACTTGTACACTCCGAATTGATTGATATTTCTCACCACAACCGAATCTGTAGCAACAGGAGTGTGCATGGAAGCTCTTCGTCGAAGAGTCCACAGAAGAATCACGACTGTGATTCGTTGATAATTCTTCGTCAGTTGGGCTGAGCCAACCTTAAGAACGAGGGCAGAATGCCCTCTTCGACGAAGAGCTTCCATGCACACTCCTGTTGCTACAGATTCGGTTGAGGTGAGAAATATCAATCAATTCGGAGTGTACAAGTATGTGGATGTTTGGACAAGAGAGCATCGGGTACGCATACCTGACGAGCGACAATAACCGCGAAACCGGTCGTGTGCTCCCGGGCAAATTTTGTTCACGCATCCAGATACTACTTCCTGGTTCTATATATACATACGTATATTTTGGGGCATTCTGCCCTCGTTCCTAAGGTTGGCTCAGCCCAACTGACGAAGAATTATCAACGAATCACAGTCGTGATTCTTCTGTGGACTCTTCGACGAAGAGCTTCCATGCACACTCCTGTTGCTACAGATTCGGTTGTGGTGAAAAATATCATATATATATATATATATATATGTATATATATACACTTCAGAATCTTGTTTGCAGGAAAGTATGGTTAAAAGATCGGGAAAAATTCATGGGACAACAATTGTAATCGGCAGCTGTATCGTAGGGGTAAGGGACGACCAACATATACCATCACGGGGGTCGAAGCATAAGAAGGTATGTGAAGAAAATCTTTACCCAATTCTTTTAAACTATCGTCATATAAACATAATTATGGTGAGAGCTTACAATGGGAGTGTTCAAGTGTGTGGATCAATTGACACGGGAGTACTGGGCACGCATGCCTGATGAGCAGCAATTACCGCCAAAACGGTCTGATGCTTCCGCCATTCTGTTTATTTTTCTACATACTACTGGCCAAAAGTATACCATCTCGCGCTTCCAGCCTCGTTGTTCTTTTGCTTGGTGATGCCTAGCCTATCGATTACACTTGTCATCTCAAAAATCGATTCCCCATCCATTAAAACTCTTCTCATACTAAGATTCTGGTGAGAAGTTACAATCGGAGTGTTCAAGCATGTAGATCACGTGACAATAGATTACCAGGCACGCATCGCCGATGGGCTGCAACAACCACAAAACGGTTTACGTTCTTAAAGGGAGATTTTATTCATTCATCCAGGTATTACTTGCAATTAGCATCTATTCTGATGGCAATTTGCCGTGCTTCCTAAAGTTGGTTGGCCCCAGCTGTCAGATTACCAGTAAATCACAATTACGGTTCTCCCATGAGCTCATCAACGAAGAGTTTCCATGCGCACTACTGACGATATACATGAAATATACCGTGTATAGCCGGGGTTAAATACCTCTGGTCCGACCGACTTTGCTATCGTCAAAGCTAACACCGAAAATACGTTCTTGGAGGTGCGTCGTGCAAATCACGCCGCAGCGAACGCACAAACAAAGACATTTATTGCCAAAGAAGTCATCATACAGCACAAAAACAAAAAAGTAAAGCTGCAATAGTCCACAACCAAGTGAATCTAAATGGAACGAAAATTGACAAGAGGCCGTGCGAAAGTTTTCAAAGCAAATCAAGTGATACGTACCGTGCTGCATGTTCCACGCTGTCAGCATTCACATATTCCAGTATATCTACGCAGACGCTTTGATTTGTGGATGGATGAACGAAAACTTCTTGGTTGTCCGGAATCTGACGCATTGTGCTGACAGTAAGCAGCGCCCAAGAAGTTGGGTACGAAATAGAGAAAAAGGAAAGCAAATCAAAGCCCAGCCCTCAGGTACAACAGCTTCACTGTCATAAAAACAAAGAAAGACAGCAGCGTTTGGAGAAAAATGATCAATCGAATTGCGATAAATAAACAAAACGAGCAAAATACCATAGATTAAAAATTGAGTAAGCATTAATAATGGTTGGCAAAAAGGGAACAAGAAAATCAGAAAAATGAAACCCAACAGATTAAAAGGAACTATCATGCAATCATACTGGAAGTTTTGCAATAAGAAGAACATACTGCCACATAAGCGTGCGATCACCAACGACATTAGTTTCTTGCAGACCGAGACACTGCCCATTGTCAACACAAACTCTAGCTCATTAAGCTTAGAATTCACGATAAAAACATACCATCCAATCATCAGAAGTGATGACGGGCGAAATATTAGTTCCTCCAGATGTCACTGTTCAGCATTCCGTATTTTGACTCTATGGCTTCGAAGAATGAAGACAAATACTGCAAGTAATCGGGTTTACGAACTGCTCACGGGCAAAGCAGCTCGATATGAGACTTCAATTAATCGGTGAACAATCCGGGTATGTTGAGAGACTTTCGGAAGAAAGAACGAAATTATACGAATGACATAAGACTTAGTTTGTTCAATCCAATTTTATATCATGGTCTGATGGACGTGCAGAAATCGTAATATATGAAACCACCATACAGTACAAAGCCAGTGATTATACAGAACATACCTGGCATCTATCACATTAACCGGAAGTAAGCATTCGAATGCATCACCGAAAAGTGCACGTGCTTCCATCACGTGTTAAACGACCACTGAAGAAGAAAAAAGTTACGCGGATTCCGATGAATCAAAAAGACAGTGCAAACAACACAAGGTCCTGTTTGCAATGCAAGAATGAAACCGACAGACAAAGAGTATTAAAACTCAAGCAAACGAGGCACCCTCCAGAGACCACGGAACAACGATAACCAGCATTGTTTAGTGTCGCGCAGTAAGCTGGATTTAAAGCCCTTTATTGTAATCCCGTAATCTATATTGAAATATGCAACCAAATAGAAGAAAACGTAAAAGATCGTGGATGGCGGCCATAATCCAATTTCAGACTAATGGACCGAGTACTCATCAACAATCACTCTAACTACGTGCTAACAGGAAGGATAGAGCAAGATGTACAACGTTTTACTCAATTTTTATTGTTCATAGCGTCCGTGAGATTCGTCAGCTTCAATAAACATAAGTCCGTGATTACATTATTCTATAATTATTTATGTAAAGAGGAACAGGAATAAAGCCTAACTAGTAAACAGGAGCAATCAAGTCAACTGACACACGCGGCGCCAAAAGGTCGCGCGAGACGCTGTCCCCAACCAAGTGCATTTTTGACCACTAAAAGGAAGTGGGAACTAATTTAATGTTACTTTCGGATAATTTCACAACCAAGAGACGAAGAGCACGACGACAACAGGTACAAAATATTTCAGTGGAAGTGTCGATAATTCAAACCCCTGGATGGTTAGGGGGCCGATCAAACAGAAAATCCTACGAGATAGCGTAACCTTGAACAGCAATTAACTTCTCTTATCTTTTACTTCCCTTATTAATGAATGGGATGTGTAGAGTATTTTCAAGGAAGGGGGCTGCCGAGTGGGAAGATTCGGACCCACGACCGTCACGTCCGAATGCCAGGATCTTATCTGCTTGACCACAGCCGGTCAGTAAAATTGGCAGCTCCATGAAAATCGATTCATTCGTAATCTGGAAGTATTTAGTTCAGTGCTCTGATAATCTAATTCGTTGGGATTAAAACGAATCCTATCCGAGAATCAACAAATACGTCTCATTAGCGACTCGATTTTGAACGGGAAATAAATTCCTGCAACTTTCTCGGAATATCCATCAAAAATGACCAGGGTCGGAAACAACGTGCCAGCAACTTGAAAAGTCTGCCACCTCACTTGACTCAACTACAGTCATTTTTCCCGCGTAACGTAATCAAATGTTCTGATATTGAGACATCTTTATACGCCAACTCAGGATCAAACTTCACGTAGTTCCTCATTTCGTTTGCCTTTGTGCTAATTTAAACTAAAATTACCGGCGTTAGACACATCTACTGACTTTACTCCAGTCGAAGTGGTCACGTGACTTCTGCCCACTGCCTTCAAGTGCGTATTCTATCCACGACGACCAGACTATTTTAATCCGACATCACATCGGAATCGGTGTCCTGCGATAAAGTCCAATGGAACGGCGGAGTTAGAAATCCCAAGCCGGCTGAACATATTGCTTATGGTAACAAGTTTTTGCTTGTGTATTAGTTCCATTACAACAGTCATACTTCTTTACGTTAGAGATGAACCTGTAATGCTCATCGCAGTGGCCGAAAACACGAAGTGGAGGTAATCTATGCAGAAAGAGAACAAAAATACATCCAATATCTTGGTCAACTGTCGATGGAGAACACCCATTTTAGATGAGCTATGCAAAACCACAGAAAACCTTATAAAGTGTAAGAATCTCGTGTTGTTATCATCAGTGAATGCAACTGAGGAAAAACGCAAATATGGGTGCGAAATTACTTGAAGGTCACCGTTTCTTTTTTATTATTTCGGCCTCCACCCAAGAGGGGCCATGTATATGCCGTCTACTTCATTCATTGAGGAACGGTTATACTCCATTTCGCTTGTTCCAGTCATTATAACTGAACCTGAAACTCAAAGCTGTCAATTGCTGTATGACTAAAAGTCATAATTATGCTCTGACGCCGAATTGAGCAGAGCCGAGATCTCAAAGATCGAGAACGTCTGCGGCAAAATTTTCTAAGGCATTTTATGACCTAACGTGCAGCTTAAACATCAAGAAGAAAGAAGGGGCTGGATATAGCGTATCATATCTACCTACAGTACCTTAGGAAGTGCTTCCCAAATAAACAAAAGGGTGCTCAATTTTTAAGTGACAAAAAGGAGCAGCAACCACTGAGTACAGTTTCACATTCGAGTGCTCCAAATTTGACGGATATACTTCTGGGCGGGGAAGTACGAAATCCAGAATCGAGCTGGATATTCTTGATAAGAACGACGGAAGTAAAATAAGTATGCAACGTCATACCATTGCCACAAGGTATTTTCGGTAGCCTAAGAGAGCTGTTCTTCGAGAAGAACAAGTGAAATCACGACTCCCGGTAGTAAATCGGCACGGTAACATTGAGAAGTATCCGATCGCTTTTGCTAGAATGTGACATGAAAGGAATTAGATATTCCATTTAGATAAAGTATCGACGCACATTGTGCTTGTCCAAACCATAGCTTTTATGACATACCAGTTGTTTGGATTGGTTCGCTTGCATTCCTTATTCGAGTCTGACAGAGAAGATTGGGGGCGCACTCACAAGGAAGACGTACATAGATGAGAGAAATGCTGTCCTACGCGAATATTCACAGAATACAAACGGTGAAATAATGACATCACCTGTATAATGGACTAAAGGTAGATACTAACACTACTGGAGAGAAGATAAAAAGCTTTTTCACCAATCTACCTAAAAAGGCATATGGGATTAATTTGCCCAAACTGACAATACAATAATTTCGCATAAATTATTCAGGTTTCCCCGTACTTTGCGTTTATTACCGATAAAAACATGAAACTCACTATTTTAAATATCGATTTTCATGTTTTTGCATGCATCTTCAAAAAACAGTCGTTGTCGATCAAAAGTCACTCGAGATACTGTGGAAAACGGGCCACGTTTTAATTATTTTCGGATTGGATGGACGAAGGGTGGTTGCAGGAAGGTTGTGTTAACCTCAATGTCGCTTAATCATAATCTGCCTCCAAAACAATAACAAACAAACAATAAAAGGGGCAGAAGGAAAATGTACATAAAACTTTGTAATAAAGGGATATATTTCCTCGATATCTGTGACTGGAAGCTTACAGGAAGTCAAGTCAAAAGGGAAAATGCATGCAAAACTGAGAGCACGCCTGCCGCATAAGGTTGCTTGTAGATATTTTAAGCATTGTACAATAAAGTAGTTTCCAATAAGGTGATGATCAAAATCACTGGAGAGCACAGGAGTTTTAAAAATTGGGAAACAGTTGTCCTGCTAGACTAAGGTGAAGCAGACACGGACGCCAGATTCTGCTGCCCATCCGTAATGGACAGACCATCCAATAATGAGGCCGAGTCTTTCAAGGCGTTCAGATTAGCTATACTCGCACGCAAGATGGCGATTTCTTGTTGCTTAAGACGGACACAATTCCGTTCCATAATTGTAAGTTGATCGCACTGCTCATCCTAAAGAAAACAAGAACAAGATACAGAAAGTATAACGGTAAGCAACACAGAAAATTTGGTAGACATTACGTTAAATTGCCCAACTCAGCGAACAAATCAGTGACATTCGGTTGAACCTGAGCTACGAGGAAGAACATCATTCTCTAACCTATTATATATATATATATATCGCTTATGAAAAATGTCAAATGAATAAAGATGATGAAGACAATTTTCAAATACATCTGACCAGAAAAACAATGACAACAAAAAACAAGGAATTCCCCACGAACCTTCTCTGGTACTGATCCGTACATCATAATCAACAACTGGAATCGCTTAACCAAAAAATCGATTGCCTTGGAATCATCCTCCTCGGTACCTTTGACGCTAGAGTTAGGGAGGACGTTTGCCACAGAATCCCGATGTGATAAGTGATGTTCCAACTGGTCTACAACGAGAAGTGGTAAGAAGGAAAACAGGATGAAATACGGCTTGAGGCGGAGAGCAATTTATCACAAATGACGACAATAATATGATCCATATAAGAAAAAGCAATTTTGTGGAGCACAACAAAAATATGCCAACATATTTTGGCGAAACAAAATCAACAGGGGTAGTGGGGAAATGCTGCTACTGTTAAAGTTTTTTGATGAATAACGTTCTTAGGTACAAAACAATGCATTACTTCACAGTAGCTCTGCTCGTGAACACGACCAGAACACTTAGATCGGCTGCATTATTTTACTGCAAGATTGTAAACTAGAGTAGTTAAAGATTTAACGCGATTTTCAAGTGACTCAGCATGCTGCCTCAACGCCAATTTTTCCAGTGGAAAATGTGGGAGTACTTCATGGCTTTCTCATGGTTTTCAGGACATTTTTATTACATGCGCCATGCACAGCAATTAGGGCCTACCAGGCGCAAGACTGGGGTGAAAACCGTGAACCCAAAACATGGAGTGGCACAGAAGCACACAAAATCTCATTGGGTCAGGCGTGGTGACGAGCCGGGTGACACTGGATTATCCTTTTCGACAGGATGGAATTTTTTCATTTATTAGTCCACCAATGACTAGCCTTAAGGGGTTGTTCCTAATGCTGTTTGCTTCACATTATTAGTATAAGAGAGACTAACAGTGGGTGTCATGGGATAGTATCTATTACAAACGGTGACCAATCCAATGTTTCCGTGTCGCAGATTTTGACCCTGTCGTTATTTTTCGACAAGAACCTATGCTTTTCGAGGTATTTTAAAATTGGCATTACTTTAAATATTGCGGGGCTGAACAATCCCACGGCCGCAAAAATATTTATCGAAGTTTATTTTGTGATGGGCTGCTTCACTTATCGACCAAGGCCACCCCACAAAACTATATAAACCGCTTGAATTCAGACTTGCAGTTGCGGGTCACCAGTAAACGCGCGGCCGTGTTCCGTGTTCGTCTTCTCTCTCTCGCTGGTGGGTTGAGCTAGCCGTTCGAATTCTGTTTCTGTGACTGCCCACTGAAGGGGGCATCTTGTTCGTTCCACTTCCTTGTGCGGCTAAGGGAATTGAAGACTCAAACCCGAACCATTGTGTTACCAGCCTCAGTATGTGTTAGTGTCCTGCTAGACCGCAGGCTTTGTTCTTGTGCTGTTGTGTGACGCCTAGTCTTGACGTCTTGTACTTCAGCGTTTTATACTGACCGTCTGTCTGGGTAAAACAACAGTGCGGTTGATAAACAAATTGTTTAATCGATCGTTGTGACCTCCCTTTACGTTCGAAAATGACCAATGCCACATGTCGGATGAAGTAAAAAAAGCAGTGAAAGGCAGTCAAATTATTTAGTTTCTATGTATCCACTACATTCGGAAAAGTAACTGTTGTCTCTGTTAAAAGGGCTATTTTTATCGCAAGGACTATTAGCCGTTTGGCGGAACGTTTCGAGCATTCCCGCATACCTGAGGAGATGACTCCGAGATTCAGTCTCATTGTCTCGGCCTGCGAAATTTCAGTGAAGTTTCTTTGTAAGGTACTAATACGGATTCATCATCCGAACTATTTACAAGTAGATGGGAAGCGATAGTATCTAAGATTACTTGACTGTCTGTCGTTGATCAAACTGCAACCTCGGAGTATAGGTTCTAAATTCGACAACTCTGTGAGCATATGATGACCACGGAGAAGTCAACGCCTGTCTTAGTGCTACTGTTCACACCTGATTCGACCACTCCGTCGACACCAAGTTCATATGAATTAAAAGCAATTATCTCCCCGAAGTACAAAGATTTCACAACCCATTGTATAGATTTGATAGGTTTTGCGAATAGTTCGTCAAGAGTGCCGTTGACTTCTGGCGAAGTGGGCCTTTGCGGCCCCTGGTAGGAGTAGATTAAAAGGTACAACAAAAAACTCAAAAGGCTCTACACTAAAAACTGCCAATCGGGAATAACGCATCCAGCAACAGTCGCAACGTTCCTGAGGTGCGCCTCAACTTCAGCCACGTTTGGCGACAAAGTCAGAATATATCAATTAAAATGTAATGGAAAATACAAGGTCAATAAAACCGCTATGTAACTAAACTGAACACTCGAGAATGTACCTTCGGACATCACAAAGATTCGAGCGAATGTAATGAGATCTTTCAAACCTGTTGGGTCCGTGGAAATGGCACTGTGCAGCGGACTAAAGTGAGATTGGGGGAGAATAAAGGTTGAGTGCAACGAGAGAATGGAATATCCATAGATAACTATAAACCTGAGGATCGAAACGAAGACCGCACAGTGAACCAAGCTAAATCCGCCTAAAGTATCCAGGAAGCGGACTATGGCAATCCAAAAAAAATTACTTTCGAGTCACATTCAGTAGTGCGAATGTAGCGTTGCATAACATATCTGTTACAAGAGAACTATCATTAACTCTGATGACCACTTTGGGACAACAGAACAGAGTTGTGTGTCATATCCCCAAAAAGCTCAGAAACTGCCAACAGTTTAGCACTATAAGCAACTCGGCTATATGCTAACGTATTCATTTAATTCACGGAAGGTGCTCGCACGTTAAAATTCACTGACAGAATTCAACGGATTCAGTTTATCTACATTGTGATCGAATGGACAGCATCGACGAAAACAACAGAAACACTATAGATATTTGATATTTAACAGGAATAAACACGGATCTCTATCGATCGCGTCTATACTGAGAGGTGAACTCGGTACGAACTTTTGTCAGTCGAATGGCCAGGAGTACTACACTGGATCCTAATCGTCTCATGAACATACAATCTGCGTGATACAGATTCCAGCGGTTATTGTGGCTCGAGGTACAACGACTAATTGCTGTGGTGGATATTTAAGTTATTGAATTTGAATCAAAAGTACCCTGCAAAATCCTTGCTAGCTGCGAAACACTTTCTTAGACCGTCAATTCTGCGGCTGTTTTGAAAAACCAGTTGTAGTGCGAATAATGCACTGTGGCATTTGTCACCCTAAGCAAATAAGCTTTGGGTTGAAGGGCAGCTCTCACTGTTTATGTATCATAAGCATGAAAGCGTGCTGAATTCAAAGATGGAATTTATACTGTTCCAGTCCACGAGCCAAAATATCACTGTGTTCAAAAATATCTCTTCCCCCAGAAGGATACTAAACAGCCTTATATACAATAAACCACGGAAATCGAAATACATATGCTCAGTAGATAACCCCAAAGCCAAGGCCTTTAGCGCCAGGTTGGTGAATTTAGTCGTTGCAGAGCATAACAAAATAATAAAAAAGACAAGTGGTTTACTAACGCACCCGATTGCAGTTCATCTAACGTGAATTGTGTAACAAGTGTGTTTACCGACAATGTTTAGTGACACATCGTCGCATTCACAAGAGGCCCCACTGGCATTTACCAACTTGAGGCATTTTTAGTGTAGGCATGACATCTACTAATCGATCACAGTTTGAGTTCGCACGGCCCCAGGAGGATTAGTCACGACATACGGCTCAGAAACATGGCCGTTGGCAACTGATGTGTGAAGACTTTCAGTATTCAACCACTGTTGTCTTGGTAGTATTGATAAAATATGGTGAGAAGATTTTCTTAGTAACTCACAGGTACTGAACCCCCAGATTTGATCTTCGGGAGAACCACTGAATTGAAATAGATGAGATTGGTTGCGAATTGTGTTGCGCATGCTTCGCTGTGTACTGTCCTCCGACCATGGTCGCCGTTGGACGATGGGTCGAAGTGATTAGTCGATCATACGGTAAAACGGCATGAAAACCCTAATCAGTAGCGTGACTCGCGTAGGTTCAGTTAAACTATCAGCCTGGGTCCAAGAATTTCTCCCAAGCAACGACTGGAGACAACAAGCAATATCGCTGAATGCCGTATTTCATGGTGTTTTTACATTCGAAATCGTTTCGCTTCCATATAGTTCTTCAACTTATTATCCTGGAGATAATTTTTCACTATTTTTCGCTCGCAGTTTTGCTTTTGAGTAGACTTCGCTATGAGGTATCCACAAAAACCAGTATCCTAAAATAAATGTTTGTAAAAATTCAACAACGTTCGAATATCACATACCTCTTTTTAGTGGTAAGAGAAGATGGACATTACTTTCGATAAAACACTACTGTTTCTGACTGGCTTTACGGGAAAAAGCCAGTCGCCTGCCGACAAGTAACCCACGGAGACACGATCATAATACCCAACGAAAATCTTTATTATCATATATACTGAGGGGAAAACGTGAAATGGTCCATCCACAACGTAATGCCCAAGGAGTTTGGAGTATAATTAGATTTCCATCTAATAAAGCAAACCAAAATGCACTCCAAGAGCCGTCGTTTATCATCGCACGGTCACTTCAAGATTGTCTCGAATAAGACACGCCCCGAGGCTGCCAAGACTCAATACACGAAGGACGTCGAATCGGCAACAGTGATTCTAAATCTTCGATTGGTATAAAAAGACTGAGGGTTTCAAAAAGACAAATGCGGTAACGCGCCGGACAACAGCGAAATGCTGTCTACCGTAAAATTAACCGGCAAATTTTCGTTTCGAACTCCTGGTGTTTTCGAGGAGACGGGATTATTAGACTTAAGAACCGACGGCTGGTGTTAGAGCGACTACACAAAACGATTGACGAGCACGACTGATATTCCAAAAATGAACCCCTGAAAAATTGAACTCTCGTCACCCAAAGGAGATAATGCTGCCAACCTACATTCAGAGTGCCCAGCCGCAAAGACTCTGTTGAACGATGAAAGCACCGCAGTAAAGGTAAACACAAGCACATCCAGGGCTCGAGCAGTTTATGCTGGAGTAAAACACTTGTGGTGTCGGCCTGACAACTCATTGAAGTTGAAGGATCCTATGTACTGTGTCCCAGTGCGTTCAGTTCTGTTGTATGTATGCGGAGCATGCAGTTTGTGTGTCAGAGATGATCGTCACTTGGAGGTTCTCCATCACCAATGTCTACGTAATATCGTTAGGATTGGATGGATTGGCCGGGTAAGTAATGTGGAGATCGGGAATCTAGTGTTAGGTTCCGACTTTGAAAACATCTTATCTCAGCGCATGAAGCTTAGTAGACTATGTTGGTTGGGTTACGTGTTGCGTATGGCGAACACTCGTCTACCATACCGTGCCATATTTTGCGTTCCTCCCACGGAGTGGAAAAATCCATGTGGAGGTCAGCAGATGACGTGGCAACGTGGATTGAGAAAATGTACAGTGAACTTAGATAGAGTAGATGTCTCAGATCTTCGTTGTTTGGATGGATAAACTGAATGATATGACAGTGAAATGTGAACAACGGCTATCGTATTCTCATTTTAATCGAATCAGAATGAGTGAAAAAGTACGTCTGTACAGTTAGATTGCGCTCCATGTGTGGGATACTGCAGCTTTCTTATCTTTTCCCGCATGTGTAGATCTACTCTCCCTGTTCCCCTTGAATATTCATTCATCTTATAGAATAATGTAACACTGGTGATAAGGCAATGTTCAGTGAGGTTTGCCTTGCTGTTTAACGTTGAACGATTACGATTACGATGATGATACACAGGCTAATTAGCAGAAAATGAAGAACTTACAAGTGAGGAGCGACAGCAGTCGCAAAACCGGAAACTCCGCTCACTTTCATATGAAGTATCGCATACAAACACATACATGGGCGCACCTAATTATTTTTAACAATCACTTGTTCACCGTTTCCATCGCACATTAAATACCTCATAGTCCTGGAAATAGGCCGCATTTATGAAAGTGAAAGTGACCGATTAAGAATACCACGACTTTACTTATTCGCTTGAACCCACCCGATCGCCGCGTATAAATACATACAGGAACTTGAATATCGGAAACAATGATGGTGACAAAAGAATTGTTGTGCAGCCATTTATGTGGCGCGCGATGGATATGCACATATCAAATCTAACTAGATCAAATTTGTATATATATATATATATATATATATATATATATATATATATAAATGTGTATACATGTGCTGTCCATTTGCGATCTGGATTTTCGAAGCCAGTAGCGTAAACAACCGGCGTTCTTTACAAAATATCGAAAAAGCCGGAAGGTAAAAGAATGCTCGCATCCGAAAAATACATCAAAATTCCGTGAGGTTAAGAATCCTAGAGTTCTAGCTCTTAAGCTGAATTCAAGTGATTCAAGTGATGAAGAGCTTCAATCAATAAACATCCCAGACAATAAATATAAAACTCGCCTAGTCAATCCAACCTTCTCAAGTAGCTTCTGGCGCCTATCCGAAAGAGGATCTGACTTGGAGACGGCTAGAAATGGAAACAGTACAAATGAAAACGGAACTCAAATAACTCGAAAACGGGAAAAATTATTTAAACATGCAACTAACTTGAAAAACGGTCATACCGGCACGCACACAAAACCAATCAAATACTTCTGAACACCTGACGCACCTAAAAAAATGAAACGAAGTGTAAAACTGTGGGATCACTGCGATGCTTTACTGTACCCTTTGTTGATCATCACCAACTTCCCATCGGCTGGTCAGCGAACAACGAGCCAAACTCATGGAATTCGTCCAAGGACGAATAAAACACGTGATCTAACTATGCACACATCTACAGAAGACAGGTCACGCACTGAAGCACAAGAGAATACAGCTATCACATCAGTCAAACTAACGAAATTCGATTTAGTTTTCAGCATAAGTGGTCCGTACTTAAGGTTGTGCAAATCGTCAAGATACCAAACAGATGAAAAACATTCAGTATTCTGGACATCTGATCCAGTGAAGAAGGGCAATCAACAAAGCTTCACATTAACCAAGCAAACTGTTTCCTCATAGTTTGCCTAAAGAAGAAATATAGATTGCTATAACCAAAATTTGACTCGTTCATGGCACTTCGTCGTTTTCGGATGCAAATATCTCGGGTTGGATTCCGCCCACCGCCAGTTGCTTCCTCAGTCGGCAACTTTTTAATGGCCACAAATCGTTCCCAGAAATAGTGCACATTTGCTGTATGATAAATATAGGAATTAGGAAGATTGATACTGGCATTATCGACCCAGCGGATGGTGAACCGTGGCCGTTCATGACTAAATGTGCACCAGGGCGTTTGATTTCCATCAGTGACTGCACAATCAATTCCCGATTCGATAAAGCTGATCCGTTCAACCAAACATCCAGTTTGCTTGAATGTCATTGAAACATCTCGTATTCACTCTAGTGGAATGATACGCTTGAATTCTCCGCACGCTCCCCGGAAAGGTATATCTGAAGCATCCAGCCGGACAGATGAACATTACCATCGCATCGTCTGACAGTTTCATCCAGGAAAAAACAGGAGTCAATGAATTGTCGTTTGAGCAAAAATAGATCGGAATAATCCGGTCAACTCTCTTGAATATACGATTTACCGCATACATCGATTTGAGTTGTTATAATGTTTTGTTATTTGATCTCGATTTGCGGAACCAAAGTCGAAATGGGCTGCAATTGCATTTTTCACTGCAACCTTCGGTGCCCGTTGCTTTCAGAATACCCAAGGAACGCACTGTAAACAGGGCAGTCGACCTGCTTTGAATTTGAGTAGACGGTTGCGCAAGTTCAGCTTGCTGCATCCCTACAAGATCAAAGTAGGGACCGTACACTCGTGTGTGTAACTAAAATGCCGTCAGCGTCGAAACTATTTGAATCGGCAGAACAATTGCCGCAGGCTACAAGCACGGTAACCGCTAATTGTTTCAACAGTGTATTTTTCATAGATGACGGCTCTATTGCGAGAAAGACCAAATCAAAAGTAATCATCAAAGGATTACAGAGTACTGCTTCGCAAAGTCGACTTCATTTCGGGAAAACGAAACTCACCCAGGTTAATAATCACGCGATTATGAGGATTACACATGGGAACAAACCCACTGAAAAGGAAAAAATCAGCATTGGTCCTTTGGCCATAGTCCATAAGTACCTAGAAGAAAACATACAGCGATCCATTATGGTCAAAAAGAATTTCGGAATGAAGTTTCTATTTTTCCGATTTTGTTAGTTTCAAAATAGTAACAAACATCCAAGAACTAATGGAGACATGAATGTGGCTTGACAGGTACTTCATTTGTCATTAGTGGAGGTAAACAAAGAAAGAGAGGGAGGCAAGGCAAGTCGAATATGGCGAACAAAAGGGAAGAGTCACAATAAACGTGATCTTGTTTGGAGGCTCCAAGAAAACCAAGAATGCTATATATGAGGGAAATTACGAATCCAAGAATCACCACTTCATTCACCCAACTGTGCCTTTTAATACTTGAGACGAATCGGGATAATGAAAATTAATTACTTAGAAATAACTGAATGGATAAACTAGCCTTGCCGTTTAGAATCCAATGATTACTTTGTACATCAGGCACCTTATATATGAGGGGTGAACCATGTAAGCTGTGTTTATTAACCCATTAACAAGCTCTCTTCCCGTTGATCTTGACACATGCTCGGTGTTCGTTTTCGCGCATTGATGATGTGACTTGGGCGAGCTGCATTCGGCGTCACGTTAGCGGTCCGATGTTGTCCACTCACCGGAAAGTCACCACCTGACAGGATTTTGCGTTGGCGTTGCAGATATCATATGCTGCGTAGATGAGAAGGATGATAACCAGTTTGCCAAACATACCCCTGCGAACTTTTGTATGAAGCACAATCTAGACCCGAAACAAAACTTCTCCGCAGTACAGGAACGAACGACCTAAGGATAAAAACAGAACCTGCCGTGCTACTGGAATGTCGGAAATAGGAAATCCATGCGGTCGGTGGCGGAAATGATACAGAGGAACGAAAGAAATCGGTGTGTCACGATCCATCTTTACAAGCACGACAGAGAGCGAGTACCTTATTCAGAGGGGACTGAATGACGTACAGAAATATCGAGAAAGAGAGATGAACTATCTTTAGGATGTAGTGAATAAAATAATCAATATTCCAAAATTCATATACCCATTACAATGGATTCATAAGCAGAACGTACATTCGACGAGATTCCCCTGGCACCTAGCTGACCTACTTTAAATCCATCAGAAAAACTGATAAAAACCATACGGCGGCCAAAAACAACAGATCGTAATCGGCATCATCAACGTAAACACCCAACGTCAAACTTGGCTTCCCTACCAACCTATTGATTATAATATCACTGAGCTCGTTACTACGCTTGGGTTTCATCTCAAGATCAACGGCATTTTATGTTCGATATGGACAGCCGATATGAATTTCGAAAAAAACTGGCTCAGTGTAGCACCATCTACATTCAATTCACTGCAAACCTACATCATCTTGGTCAGGAATCATTGGTTGTGCATATCCATCACACCCGAACTACGGCGCGAACCCGTGGCAAACGACCACCATCCCTATGAGAGTCGATTGCAGTACCAACGGTCTGTGAGTCCCCAGAATCATTTCAGGCCGGTGATACACTGTGGATTGTTGACGGGCAATAATCCAATGAGGGTTAGCCCGGAGAACCTTGTGGCTATGGCGTTCAACTCACAATGTCTCAGATCAGGTATTCTATTGCATTGCACCGTGAACCAGCTGCGCGCAACGTACTTGCACACCTGTGGTCGCGTGAGAGTATACGGTGAACTAGCAAGTTCATTCGAAACGACTAGTGGTTTTCGATAAGGGCGTTTCACCTCTCATTGGTCGAGGTGATGGATGATGCCTCGAGAGATCTCCGGGATGTAGCGGTCGAACTGAGAAATGGAAAGAAGCTGTGTGAAATAGATTGCGCAGATGTCATCGCGACCCCTGTCGAATCTGCGGACCATTCACAACGTGCACTGGACAGTTTCTCGAGGGTTGCAGCTCACTTTGGCAATGTGCTGTCCACCTTCAAAGTGTAAAGGGCTGCTACAAGACTGCACGACAATAGTCTCCAACTTGATACTGGATGGGGAAGAACTAACGATTGTCGACCGTTTCACGTATCTTGGCAGCTGCGTGACGAAGGATGGCAACATGACCCTGGAGGTGAGCACTCGTATATGGAAGGCTCGAGCAGTTTATGCTGGAGTAAAACACTTGTGGTGTCGGCCTGACAACTCATTGAAGTTGAAGGATCCTATGTACTGTGTCCCAGTGCGTTCAGTTCTGTTGTATGTATGCGGAGCATGCAGTTTGTGTGTCAGAGATGATCGTCACTTGGAGGTTCTCCATCACCAATGTCTACGTAATATCGTTAGGATTGGATGGATTGGCCGGGTAAGTAATGTGGAGATCGGGAATCTAGTGTTAGGTTCCGACTTTGAAAACATCTTATCTCAGCGCATGAAGCTTAGTAGACTATGTTGGTTGGGTTACGTGTTGCGTATGGCGAACACTCGTCTACCATACCGTGCCATATTTTGCGTTCCTCCCACGGAGTGGAAAAATCCATGTGGAGGTCAGCAGATGACGTGGCAACGTGGATTGAGAAAATGTACAGTGAACTTAGATAGAGTAGATGTCTCAGATCTTCGTTGTTTGGATGGATAAACTGAATGATATGACAGTGAAATGTGAACAACGGCTATCGTATTCTCATTGAAAAAGTACGTCTGTACAGTTAGATTGCGCTCCATGTGTGGGATACTGCAGCTTTCTTATCTTTTCCCGCATGTGTAGATCTACTCTCCCTGTTCCCCTTGAATATTCATTCATCTTATAGAATAATGTAACACTGGTGATAAGGCAATGTTCAGTGAGGTTTGCCTTGCTGTTTAACGTTGAACGATTACGATGACGACGATGATCTATCATATTGTATGATACTCCTATATATTAAGGAACTTAAATATCGGAAACAATGATGAGGACAAAAGAATTGTTGAGCACCCATTTAAGAGGAGCGCGATGGATATGCACAGGTGATAATTTTTAACCATATGGAAACCCAACGTTCGTTCAGACAGAAAGAACCTTGATTAAATACGAATAAGATGCAAGCGGCCCACAGAAAGGAACAAGTATATGGATTCAGTGGATTCGAGTGCAAAGGACGGAAAATACTAACCTCATCTCCAGGTCCGCATGATTCCATAGCATAAAAAATGAGTTCGTTAGTCCCTGGGTCAAAGTCAGTAGTTACCTGAAAATAATGAAGACACAAGATTATGGAAAGGTTATGAAACGTCCAAAATCCTAGATTTTTCCTAATTCAACTACTCCAGTGGACCAGTTTCATTTCCATCTGAACAAATATTTAGCAAAGAACTACCGAGCAGGTTGGCTTCGAAATTGTAATTCTGTTGGCCGAACAATAAACCTTAGATAATATGCCATGAAATAAACATAACAATACTGCTGGGTACAAGGGGTACTTCCACGGCCAAAGACGGATTAGTGCGCAAATAATAACACTGCTACTAATTGCGCAGTACACATTTAGGGTGCTCCGTAATGGAGACTATGGTTCTTTTAGACACCCACAACAACAGTGAGGCAACGACTTGGGATGTACTTCAGCTTAAATCACAGCTGAATAACCGCGGCGGTCGAAAACTGAAAATTAATCTAACAGAGGGAGCAACAAACAAAAAAGATAGTCACGTGAATAGTATGAGATAAAGGAGAACTGGTGACGATTATTAATAAGGAGAGTACAGGATTGGGATTCTTATGGCTTATCAAAAGTCAGTTGGCTGGATGATCAGCTTTTATAACTAGTAAGTTAGATCCCTCCAGAGGATCGGATGTTTGTGGTCAATTCAAAACATTAACCTTACATCAATACGCCCTGCTTTTCGTTGCGACTTCGCAGCACCAAATAATTAAATGCGATAAATTAAGAACAGTGAAACAAGAACGGATAAGCGACAGTCAAAAGTGACAGATAACATTTCGAATGTCACAATGACACTGCGAAAATTAGGCCAATCACCTAACGTCTGCGACCAATGTAATGATGGGTACCGTGGGCCTCAAACCGAAAGCCAACTGATAAGGACTTTCCTAACATTCCGTCTTTTTAGGGCTGACTACATAAAGCCATTTTTCAACTACTACTTGCCTTAGAGAACAGTGGAAATCGAGAGAACCGTGAGGTAGAACTAATCATACTGCGATTATGCAAACTTGGTCACTGATTGATAATTCGACCTCACGCAAAACGAGGCTCGGCTCCGATACAAAACAGCTCCGCAAATAGCAGCTGAACAGTCAACTGATCAAAAAGTCGAATCTACAGGTCTATAGAAAGTATGTCTGTCATTGAATTCATCATAGTGTCAATACGTGGTGGAAACGATCACGATAGGATTGAACCCCGCGAATGTACATTTCGCGAGCAAATCAATGACTGGCAAAGATCAACAACTTCAAGTAGCTTGGGATGCGATACTTAGTTAATGTGTTCGTGATTCTCACGGCAAGACCTATCATCGCTTTTGCAAACTGTCTTTTGGAATTCGCTCCTTTTCCCAGATCGATTACAGAGATTTCGTTAACTCCGATACTAAAATTTCGCAACCATGACGGGGAAACAAAATATAGATCACATTTGGGCTAACAGCTATACGTCTATCTCGCTCGTGAACACCATTTTTGCTTGGAGGCTGATATTGACCTTACTAAAATGATCCTGGGCATCACAATTGCCCGATTACCTGAAGCCTGCGGAAGGTGTTCGCATAAAAATCAAGCTGGCTTCCGACCTGGCCGAGAATGTAATTATCAAACTTTTAAATCCAAGAAAATATATAAAGGTTCCGGAGAGGGAGAAAGAAATCCATTTCTCTTATCTGATTTTGAGTTTGGAAATCCGAAGACTAGTCCGACTCTAGGGAGACCATCTACACGAGTTAATCATGAGAAGTGATGCTCGTCAGTGCTGCTTCCTTTCGCTTTTTCTTTTCATCGAGATGATAACCGAAATTGCCATACTCCCTGTGAGAACAGTGGCGTCGATTTTTCACAGGCAGCAAACTGTCTGACTCTGAATAGGCGGACGACGTTGCACTACCGAGTGAAGATCTCAATAAGTTGCAAATTTTTCTCGATACCCTAAAGGACAATTTTCTGGATGCGCTTTGCACAAAGTGCAAAATGCTATTGCCGGACTGAACTGGCTCGAATTTGAACCTTGTTCTAGCAGGGGAACAATTGGTTAAGATGGAGTAGTTTATTTACTTCAGTCGTTGCATCATACCAGGTGGTCGTACATCGGGTGAAGTGTCTTCACTGGCATCCACCAATTGGAGGCATCTGCGAAGTCAATGTGAAATCCGTTTGTCGATCAAAAGTCGACTATACATGGGAATGATAGGTTCAATTCTGTTATACGGCTCAAAAACGCCCGATGATGACAGACGTCGGAAAATCTTCAGTTTTTGAGCAGCGTTGTATTCGTAGTACTGGCAGAATATGGTGGGGGGTGGGGATTCTCCCAGTAACTCAGAGACAAAGCGTAAGGTATTGGATCGTATGGTCCAAAAATTAAAAGAAACATGGATGTGCGTGGATTAGGGTGGTTGGGGGCGTGCTTTAAACATGCCTATAGAACGGCTGCCTCATTGTACGCTGTTCTCCAAGACAGATAATCGTGGGGGAGAAGCTTGGGTGGCAAAAAATAGGAAGAACGTAACCAGAGAACCGGCTCTTGTAGATGCAGTTAGACTACCCAAATGGGGTCCACGAAATCCATCCCCCCAAAGCAATGGTTGGTGGTAATGGACGATATGGCTGAGTGCTGCAGCAAGTGACATGCTTGCATACGGAAACTTCTTTTTAATATGATTCTTCAGCGTATTGTTTGAGACTCAACTCTTCACTGTTCCTCGTTCTTTTGTTGTCTTCAGATTGGGTGATGTGAAATAGCAACCAAAATCAAGGCACGTTAGTGTAAGGCTAATAGTTGTAAAAATCGAAAATACTGACTTTATTCTCACCTTCTCACTTGCAATCCACTCTAGAATTGAGTAAATTAAGTTTCTTCTTAATGTAATCTGCGTAACGCCCTGCATGACGGCCTTGATAGTGAACCAATGAGCTTCCTAAATTCCTTAATTAGCTCACGTACACCCAGTTTCAGTGTATCAGCACTCCGAAACAAATTGAGAAGGTTGTGGGTGTTGTCGATGAACACCGCATTTTACACTCCCGTACATTTCTCTATCCATCGCTGGAAGCTAGACGGACAGAACTGCGAGCATGAAACACAACAAAAGAAATCAAAGAAATGGATCGTTTGTGAGGAACGCCTAGGCTAGAAATCCATAAGTTACCAAAAGAGTCGTGTAGCGTTCCTTAAAATTTTCTCAGTTCTCTGAGAATTGGAGTGGTTTAAGTATCGCGAAGAAAGCTCCAAACGGAACCCCAAGCCAATTTTATTCAGAAGCAGCTGTGAGGAACGCGCGGTTTTCTTGCCCACGCGACTATGGACTAACTGCAAACAAAATAGACGACGGACGGCGGTGTGACCTAAGTTAACAGAGATGAAACAGAATGGGTGACAATCCTCGGATGATCCAGACCACTGGTGACCAATGGCAATGCGATCAATCGGACTCTAAAGCCGTGAGGATGAAGGACCTCAAGCGAACTGATGTCGCTTTACATGACAAAAGTTTGCGTTCACCAAGAACAATCAGTGGCCAGAACAAACCTGAACGAAGCAGCCGCCATTGTCGGTCCTACCAGCAGGAACAACAAATGGGGCTCCGATGTGTCTTCCTGCTCCCTCCAACCAGCTACCTTAGGTATTAAAAATGACCAATAGCGGCCACAGCGTCTGCTGAACACGGGCTTCGAATTAATCCAGACAAGGTCCGGCAGAATGTATGTTCAGCCTCAATAAAGCTTCAGTAGATGAAAGCGGGGAAAAAGTGAACAAACATAAGCGTTTCAATGGATGACTTTTAATGCACATCGAACCGAGCACAAGTAATCGTTGGTTGCGATTCAATGCAAGCTGGGCTCCCCTGGACAATATGAACCCCACGCAGCATGATCACGGGCACTATGAAACAGACCACCTGAAATGCAAAGATTGAAGCAAGAGAATTTGATTGTGGCTGGGTTACAAACAGTGATTAAACAAGTGGAATCCTTTACGCACATTTCGTAGATGCGGCGCGTGCTTCAAAAACTTCAGGAATTTGAAGCAGCGCAGTTCGCTGCTCTATGCCATGCTACGTTGATGGAAGCGGCGGGCTTGATCTACACGCTACCATTTTACCAGTATAACCATCACAGATCTACAGGACCGCAAGAATTCTTGAGATCGTGCATGACTCTTATTTCGGAAGGACGAAAATTAGTAAGATTCCTCAGAAAAAGGGTGTCGGAGGTGCTTTGAAAAAGTGCACTTCACAGTTGCCTATACCGCATAAGCAGCCTTTCTTCAGAAAACCTAACTGGAGCTTTTGACTCCAAAGTCCGGCCCGCAAATTAATGAAAGCTCCTGCAGTAATGAATATGATCGAATCACAAGTGAGCAAGCCTTTTCAGGTGTATCACGCAAAACCCCATTGTGATTCTTGGATTGCTTTTCTCTTGGTGCGCGAATTTACGTCTCGACCTTATTTCAAGTCACTTGTTCCACGGACCCAATGAAGCAGACCGGACGAGGTAACATCCCTCGAGCTGGGGGTTGCGTAGGTTAGGCCGGCGGTCGCTGTGCAGTGAAGTGCAACGACGTAAACCTCGAACACTCCACTCTTGAGGCCGCCAAGTGGAGGTTTTGACCGATAAAACATTTTCCATTTGTTTGCTGAAGCGGCTTCTCCAAGGTGAAGGTGGCTGGGCCTCCATGCATGATTATACCGCGTGCCTGCAGAGAATATCCTGAACGCGAAGGAAGGGAAGCTACTACTTCACTTCACTTCCATAGACCTACTTAGTCAGATAGTTGGTTGTAAGACGAGCCAAGGGAAGCGGAGTGAAAACCGCCTTGTATTGTATTGTGTAGACTTTTGCGTACGCTAAATAATGTCGCATTTCAGTCAAAAAAATGTGAGTTTAACAAATAAATTAGGGGGGAAGAAATTAATAAATAAAATAATAAAAAAGGCACACTCATCGCCTCGCAAGGAATATGACAGCACTCATCCAGGAATAATCATAACGTATTAGGACAGGCTGCTCAAGAATTCGGCTGAAAACCGGTCACGGTTTGTCAAAATTCGTGCTAAATATGGGACAGTGGAGTTCCTATAAATATTGATTCTGGAGGGTATGGAACGAAAATCGGATCGTGTCGAAACAAGAGAGCGACAATTTGAAAGATCGCTGGGCAGAAGATGCGTGGGTTCAAAAAGAATTTGGTGTGCAAATTTCTAACATGCTGCTAAGTGTTGATCACACAGATTAAGGGACAATTCAAGTAGTGGTATGAAGGACACTCGGCTAATAATTGATAGTCCCCGGCGAAGAATTTTAGTGTTTTTAAGAAAACCTGGAAAGTGACGGCAGAACAGTAAAAAAGGATTGGAAAAACACACTGGTATACAAATCGGGAGATGGTGCTTTGTTTCACCTTGTAGTGTCGCAGCTTCCTGATTTGAAATGACAACCGTCGGAGACTCTTTACACAGGTAAAAATGTGAGTAGTCCAGTTCAGATTTTTATCAACAGTAACTCTGAGGTATTTCACAGAATTAACCCTGGTAAGAGTTTTTGAGTTGATGGANTCGAAACACGGTCAAGGTTTGTGTACTAAATACTGGGCAGTGGAGTTATTTTAGATATTAATTCTAAAGGGCATTGAATAAAAAGTTGATCGCGTTGAAATATGAGAGCGACACTTTGAAAGATCGTTGTGCAGAGGATGAGAATGATGTGAAAGAAATTTGCGGGCAAATTTCTCACATGCTGATAAGTGCTGGTCACATAGATTGAAGGAAAACCCAGTTAATGGTATGAAAGAGACACGGTCAATTATTGATATCTCTCGGCGAAGAATTTTAGTCTTTTTTAAATAAACCGGGAAAATCAACAAGAGAACAGTAAAGAGGGGTTAAAAACATTAGTATACAGATCGGAAAATGGTGTTTCGTTTCAGCTTGTGGTGTCGACGCTTCCTGAGTTGAAATGGCAACCGTCGGAGACTCTTTACACAGGTAAAAATGTGAGTAGTCCAGTTCAGATTTTTATCAACAGTAACTCTGAGGTATTTCACAGAATTAACCCTGGTAAGTTTTTGGGCTGATGGAAGACGTTTCGGGTTGGTAGGCCGACCGAGAGAGAGAACAGACATTCGAAACATTTAGGTGTGTACAGAGAAATATTAAACAGAAGATAAGTTGTTGGAAAAACTTTGAAAATCATCGCTGTTCGAAACGGCTTGAGAGACGGCAACATCATGAGCTTACTTAAACAGATGATAGAGGGAACTAGTTGATAAGTCGCTGCTGTAAGTAGAGAAAAAACTCGTTGAAAGAACAGCACCTTGAAGCAAGCCTGAGTTATTACTCAACGGTTTTGAAGTTTTAGCGTCCATTCGTGTGCATTGGGTTCGGTTAGCAAAGTAATCAGACAGCCATGCTAGTAAAGAAATGGGACAACCAAATGTTTGCAGCTTGTGGAGTAGAAGAGACCGTGGGACTGAGTCAAATGCCGACGAGTAGTCCAGGAAGGCGCAACGCACAGATTTCATCGATGGGTTTAGGGACTTACAAATGTGGTGAATAAGGGAGGCGACAGCGTTCAAAATAGCCCTGTTAGATTTATGGGCAAAATGAAAAGGGTCGTCAGGAGGAAGAAGAACGCACGCGATTAGGTATAGCAGGCTCCGTCAATTTAAGAAGAAGTTAAAGGGATAGGGCGAGAACTTTTTGCTAAAGCAGTAGAACTGCCAGATTTTGGGAGGGGAGGAATAGTGACGAGTCTCCAACAGTCAGGGATGGCAGACAAGATTAAGGACGAGTTAGTTAGAGGAGTAAACGTATCGATCAGAGCCACAGCAATATCCCTTAAAAGAGCTGAGGACAGACTATCAAGACCAGCCGCTGTGGTAATATTATTGGTGCGGAGAAGATCGAGCACCTCTTACCTGGAAAAACTCGTAGCCGTCATATCATCACCCTGACCAAATATGACCGCGGTATAATTGGAAGGATGAACGAAAGCACGATTGATACTGTCGACATCCGCAAGAGTTTTCGTGTTTCTTCTTCTTCCCACACCAGTCGAATGCCTTGCCATAGGAATCGATTGTTGTTACGACTCAACATTTGGCTGGCGAACGTCATGTCGATGTGTTGGATTTCCGCTTTTATTAGGTTGGAAATGTACCGCACGCTTGAGTTATTAGATTTGTAGAAGTGCTCCTTGCATCGTCTTAGAGATTTCAGTTTCTGGCCATTTGAGACCAATAACGTTTCTGAGAGGGATGAAATATCAAAGATTGCGTTGACCTGCGCATCAGAGGATGACATCATGACCGTCTCAATATAAGGGCCTGACCGGAGGTGAACAAGTGGATTAAGCGTGTTCTGGAAATGGTCAGAGGTTCGAATCCCAAATTTGCCGGTTACCTTGGTAGCACATAGCAACTCGATATTATCTGGCTTCTCATCACACCTAGTCCAGTGAGACTTTTGTAGTTATATGCCACTCCAAGACTCATCGTCAAGGTTATCGGCAGCTCTCCTCTCCCCGTGAAGTGGAAGGAATCATGTCATCATCACCATCATCGTTCAGCGTTAAACAGCAAGGTAAGCCTCACTGACCGCTGCCGTTCCCCAGAGTTACACGTTTATATAAAAAGAGTGAATATCCAACAGGAACAGGGAGTGGACCCACACAGGCGGGAAAATATAAGACGTTGCTGCAGCCAACACATGGAACACAGTCTAACTGCAAAAACGCACGTCTTTTCAATCATTCTGATTCGATAGAAAATGACAACGCGATCACCACTGTTCACGGTTCACTGCCATATCCTTGAATGTCTCCAGCCAGCAAGTCGACGAGTCTTTCGGACCCCAACCACGAAGGCGTGAGACACCTACTTTACCTAGCTTCGCTGTACATTTTCTCATCCCACGTTGCCACGTCATCTGTTGGCCTCCACATGGCTTCTTCCATTCCTTAGGAGGAACACAAAATGAGGCACGGTATGGTAGACGAGTGTTCGTCATACGCAACACGTGACCCAACCAGCGTAGTCTACTAAGTTTCATACGCTGAAACAGGCTATTCTCAGAAATGGCACCCAATACCAGATTCCTAACCTCAGTATTACTCACCCGGTCACTCCATCCAATCCTAGCCATACTACGTAAACATCGGTGGTCGAAAACGTCCAACCAACGAACATCGCCCACACGCATACTCCACGTCTCGCAACCGTACAACAGAAGTGAACGCACTGCAGCACAGTACACACGACCTTTCAACTTCAGTGAAATATCAGGCCGACGCCACAAGTGCTTCAATCCAGCGTAAGCTGCCCGAGCCTTGGATATACGCATACTTACCTCCAATCCCGAGCTACCATCGTTAGACACTCAGCTACCAAGGTAGGTGAAACGGTCCACAATCGTCAGCTCCTCTCCATCCAGTATCAAGTTCGGCGCTGCTGTCGTTCAGTCCTGTAACAGTACTTTGTACTTTGAAGGTGCAAAGCACATGCCGAACCGAGCAACCGATCTCGACAGTCTATCTAGTGCCCGTTGTGCATGGTCCGCAAACTCGAACAGGCACACGGCGTCGTCTGCGTAATCTAGGTCGCATGGCTTTCCTCCATTTCCCAGTTCGACTCCTACGTCCGGGCGACCTCCTAAAGCATCTTCCATCATCTCGTCCATGACGAAGTTGAACAAGAATGGAGAGATGGGACACCCTTGTCGAACGCCACCAGTCGTTTCGAATAAACGCGACCATAGGTATGCGAGTACAATGCTCGCAATAGGTTCACAAACTTAGTTGGCATACCCTTTCAGTGGAGAGCACTGAGTAGTGCTGGTCGATCCACGGAGTCGAAAGCACCTTTCAAGTCGAGGAAGACTACGATCGTAGGGCACCGGTGCGTGTGGCGCGCTTCGAGTATCTGTCGAAGAGTGAATATTTGGTCGATGCAACCTCGACCTGGACGAAATCCGGCCTGTTGTTCGCAGAATATTATTCTCGCGAATCGGTGTCAAACGGCGCAGCATTACGAAGCTAACACCTTAGCAACTATCGGAATTAAACTAATCTCACGATGATTGTTGCAGGCACTCCGTGTACCCTTCTTGAAGATGGGTATAATCAGTGACTCACCCCACGATAGCGGGATACGCTCCTCGTTCCAAATACCATAAAACAAAGAGGTAAGTGATTTCATCAGCACTTCTTCGCCCAATTTGAAAAGAACTGGGGGAAGTTCGTCGGGACCGGCAGCTTTTCCCCTCTTCAGAAGCCGAATATTCGACTGCACTTCCACTTCCGTTGGGGGATCAACTGACACCACCCAAGGATTCACAGCTCCAGGGGTCAGACTAAACTGCGATATGGTCAATCTGACTCAAAGTACCTGTCGAGTTAGAACGCCACGTCGCTGTGTGACGCGAACTGTGTCGGAAATTCGTACTAGATATGAATAAATGATTGTCTGCACAGTATCGGAGAAGACTTTCCCCGTTGTCTGTTCGCTGAACAGGCAAGGCGCATCGCCCACCCAAACATGACTCCGATGCACTTGGTTTCCCAACCTGTGCATTAAAATCACCTGCTATCACTACAATGTCGGAGCGTTTGCTTTTCCGAACATGAGTGACGAGGTCATCGGAAAATTCATCTCTCTCCATGTCAGTGCTGCAGTCTGTTGGAGTGCATGCCGAGGTGACAAATAAACTACGCTTAACACTACTATCCTTCCGGACGCCGACTGATCCCTGAATTCTCACGGCGCACAAGCGACTGTTGACTGGGATCCAATCTAAAAGGGCTGCTTCAGCCTTCTCACTCAAGACTATTCCTACACCACGTTGATCCACAGCTTGAGCTGCTTCGTCTCGTGAATTGCGAAGAAAATCTCTTGACGAGACATTGGGCGCAGTTAGTTGAATTTCTCTACTCGCATCCTGGATTCGTGTTTCACTCACACAGCAGACATCAATCGAAAGTGAGTCCACTGTCAGAGTCAAACATGCCTGTTGGCCAGCCTGCATTAAAATGCGGACATTGAACGAACCCAGATTCAGAGGCTGACGAGGATTGGGAAAATGTGAGTTAGCAAATTGAAAACCACCTACTACGCTACTTGACAATAAACCATTGCGAATATCGGGCGTGTTATCAATGGAGATACTATGGGTAGGCAGAAGCGGCAAACAGATTGGATTGGAGACAGAAGAGACAGGTTGAATAAAAGAGAAGCCGAGTCTGAACTCCATTTACTGTTTGGATGCAATCTTGCATACCATTAGTCTACGCGTTTCACGAAGACGCAGTGTGATCCTTAGCGAGATAGCCAACAATAGCGGAATTTATCTGTGTGAATTCTATGGATGAAAGAATTGAACTGATGCGAACTCGCTGCCGACCTGCAGAAAGACATGCTTATTTGTTTAGCTAACAGCTGCGCGTCTCCCGCCCGATTGCTCATAATGGATCTTTTGGCTTTCCTGTCTTCACACCAATTTAAGGAGACAGTACTGTCACAGCAGTGTCACAGCACTGTTGTGAATGCCTTTATTTGGGATAGATTTTCATCTGATGAGCGCTCAAGTGAATGTATTTGTATTTTCTCTGTCACATTAAACAATTGAGTAGACAACCGTCAAATTCGAATGGGAAACAATGATATTCACTCACATGATGTGACTTATGGTTAATCATGTCCCAGATGGGTACGAGGCACATCCTTGGACACAAGTCAGCGCCGACTGGAATTAAGTTGTTCCGACTCATCACAGTTGATACAGCCCACCTGAAAAAGAATAAACTCATTTCACGTTAAAGGTGAAAAAGCTACGCCAAAAACCTTACAATAATTATGGAAGCGGATAAAATGTCAGTTAACGTAGCATACCTGAAATCCTCGAAGCAAAATCTCCGAGATAGGGGCATCCGCAGAGTTTCGAATCGATTGAAGAAGTAACAGTACTGACGGCAGATTGACTGATAGTTGGATACTGCTAGAGCTGCAGGAAAATAACTATGAAAAAAGGGAAAATACTCAAAACTGAAGAGCCTTGAAGCTGCTTAACAGTGCTCGGCGTCATGTAAAGAAATGTCAGATAGGTGTCCGGAAGACTGCCTGTGGAGATGTTTTAATATAAGCAAAATCACGTAAACTTGCGTATGTAGTCATACCAACACGACTTCTCCCAATTCAACAACTCTGATAACACACGGAGGCTAAGGGCAACATTTTCCATCCCCGACGCGACAGGGTCCTGCGAAACGAACTGCGCTGAAATCAGAAGTAATTACAGTAAGGCACCTACCTACCTAGGTCCCAGTGACCTGATGTATCCAACATTGCCTCTCGCGAAATATGCAATACACGAGTACCGGCCTTTTTGTAATGCAAACAATTTTAACTTACCTCCAACGGGACATCCGTAGAAACGCCAAACCCGTGAGGACCGAAACTTTTGACGACCAGTTGACGTTCAAGTGATCTACCGTGAACGGCGAAGAGGTGTTCCAACGCACTTCCTCGGTCAGAAGCAACTGACTCTAAGTTTCTGAGGGAACAATACTCTGACCCAATGAGTTTAGCACCAAGAGGTTTTACTTCTTTGTAGACGTATCAACTCTTCAGCGCGGTTGAACAACCTTTCAAATATATCACAGGCGCTCGTAGGGGTTACCTTCGACTCCAGGCAAACTTGTGGAATGATTAGAACATTAACATGAACATACTTTCCATTAACCGTTTACAAATAGCGGAGACCTGATTCATAATCCGTTTCGGAAAAGCAGGTTGCTTCGACATTCCGAAGAAATTAATGGTTTCACGACAAAGTAGCAATGGAAATGAGTGAAAACCTGCATAGAATGAGAACGGCTCGGCAGTAGTACTACTGAGATCGACTGCTGGCATAAGTTGTCAGACGCAGTGGGTTTTCCTTAAATTAGTAGAAAACTAATGGGTCACTTCGCATCCAAAATGAAGAGCACTAGAACGAGATGAAAAAATGCATACTTTGTGTTTGCAGGTGCTAAACTTCAAACCGCCATGATATGAAGTCAGTCAGATGAAATAAGGTAGAAAACAGAAGTGGAGCATAGACGACACAAGCATCTGGGGTTAAAATAAAACTGATAGTTTTGTCAAATTTCAGTTGCGCGCAGGAAACTTGTTAAGATACTCTGACTGAACACTGTTGTAATAGACAGGCAATTTATAATCCTGCGCACTGATTGACAACGGGACCCGAGAAAACACCAATAAGCGGAAGAATGCCCTTGAGTCATCATATATTTTACGGCGCTTATGGTCGGCTTGGGATAAGGGTTTAACCTTTTGTCGAAAATTGATTAAGAGGTCAGTAAACCCGACTGATAGAGCTATGCGCTTGCCTCCGTCCTTAAACCTGAGAAAAATACATCCGGTGTTCAAACATAAACAGTACTTAGCTGCAAGCAACGGTTAGGTTTTTGAGCCGCAAAGCAGGACTAATAATTATTATTAGTATCATTGTCATCGTTCAGCGTTAAACAGCAAAGCAATTCCCACTGTTCGCCGGCTTTCTCATCGAGTCGCAAGGCGGACAGTGGGTGGACCCATATAAGCGAGAGAAGAAGAATGTCGAATTAGCCAGCAAATGGAATACAGCCTAACAGTAAAAAACCAGTTTGTTCAACCATTCTGATTTGACAGCAAATAGCAACACCACCATCACTGTTCATGGTTCCGTGCCATACCCTACAATGTCTCCAGTAAGGTGCTTGGTGGGTCTTTCGGACCCCAAACACAAAGATGTGAGCAACGTACTTTACCCAAGTTCACTGTACATATCCCCCCCACGTCACCTATTGACCACCACGTCGGTTCCTGCACTCCGTGGAAGGAACAGAAGGTAGACAAATGTTCAGCATACGCAACACGTGACCCAACCAACGAAGTCCACTAAACTTGTCAAGCTGTGATAGAGTATTCTCTGAACCGGTACCTAATATTAAATTCCTAACCTCTACATTACTAACTCCGTCACATCTAATCCTAACGACAGTAGACAAATATAGGTAATCAAAAACACCTAAGCGACGAACATCTCCGGCACGGAAACCTCACGTCCTGCAACCATACAACAGAAAAGAGTGCCGTACTGTACACACGACTTTTCAGGACAACGCCACAAGTGATTTAGTCCAGCGCTTGATCCGAGGAAATACGCGTGCTCACCTCCAATACCGTGCTACCATTCTCAAGCAGGTGTTCACGTAACTAAAATGGTGATGAATCGCCAGTTTCTCACCCAGTAACAAGCTCGGTACAAATGCCGGCAACTGTCCTAACAGCACTTTACGCTATGAAGGAGCAAAGCAAGTGCCAAACCGAGCTACAGCCTTCGAGATTCTGTCTAGTGTATGTTGCGCACGTCCGTAGATTCGAACAGGTATATGAGGTCGTCTGCGCAACCTGGGTCAGCTACTCTTCATTTCCCAGTTCGACCCTTACATCACGGGGACATCCAAAAGCACCCTCCATTACCTCATGCATGACAAAGTCCGACAAGGATGGAAAGATGAGACATCGCTGTTGAAAACCGAAAGCTCCTCCCCTCTTCAGAAGTCAAAAATGATTATCATGCGAATGAGAATTCAAACAATTCAGGGGAAGAGGTATCTGTCTTGAGGTGCTATATGCTCTTTCATGGAAATTTGAATCCCCACTTGATCAGTATGGGCACGAGTTCCATAACTGGCTTATACATACTGAAGTCTATGTGTCCCCGGTAGACCAGAACTTCACAAGGGTTTTCCACAAGATTGAAAACTATGCCTGCACGTTGGCCACTAGGTTAACATGAAACTCAAAATCAATAACCGATTTCCGCTATAAGAAAAATGCGATTTTACCACATTATCCTGTTGGAATACAGTATTTGGCAACGTTGAAATCATTATTGTAAGCTTCTTCTAAGTTACTTCAAAGGAAATATCGCTCGTCTTTGCTAAAATCTCTTCATGAATAAGTCTTTCATCAAAATCACCTAAACTTTGCTTCCCTACCAACCTATTGATTATAATATCACTGAGCTCGTTACTCCGCTTGGGTTTCATCTCAAGATCAACGGCATTTTATGTTCGATATGGAAAGCCGATCTGAATTTCGGAAAAAACTGGCTCAGTGTAGCACCATCTACATTCATCTTGGTCAGGAATCATTGGTTGTGCATATCCATCACACCCGAACTACGGCGCGAACCCGTGGCAAACGACCACCATCCCTATGAGAGTCGATTGCAGTACCAACGGTCTGTGAGTCCCCAGAATCATTTCAGGCCGGTGATACACTGTGGATTGTTGACGGGCAATAATCCAATGAGGGTTAGCCCGGAGAACCTTGTGGCTATGGCGTTCAACTCACAATGTCTCAGATCAGGTATTCTATTGCATTGCACCGTGAACCAGCTGCGCGCAACGCACTTGCACACCTGTGGTCGCGTGAGAGTATACGGTGAACTAGCAAGTTCATTCGAAACGACTAGTGGTTTTCGATAAGGGCGTTTCACCTCTCATTGGTCGAGGTGATGGATGATGCCTCGAGAGATCTCCGGGATGTAGCGGTCGAACTGAGAAATGGAAAGAAGCTGTGTGAAATAGATTGCGCAGATGTCATCGCGACCCCTGTCGAATCTGCGGACCATTCACAACGTGCACTGGACAGTTTCTCGAGGGTTGCAGCTCACTTTGGCAATGTGCTGTCCACCTTCAAAGTGTAAAGGGCTGCTACAAGACTGCACGACAATAGTCTCCAACTTGATACTGGATGGGGAAGAACTAACGATTGTCGACCGTTTCACGTATCTTGGCAGCTGCGTGACGAAGGATGGCAACATGACCCTGGAGGTGAGCACTCGTATATGGAAGGCTCGAGCAGTTTATGCTGGAGTAAAACACTTGTGGTGTCGGCCTGACAACTCATTGAAGTTGAAGGATCCTATGTACTGTGTCCCAGTGCGTTCAGTTCTGTTGTATGTATGCGGAGCATGCAGTTTGTGTGTCAGAGATGATCGTCACTTGGAGGTTCTCCATCACCAATGTCTACGTAATATCGTTAGGATTGGATGGATTGGCCGGGTAAGTAATGTGGAGATCGGGAATCTAGTGTTAGGTTCCGACTTTGAAAACATCTTATCTCAGCGCATGAAGCTTAGTAGACTATGTTGGTTGGGTTACGTGTTGCGTATGGCGAACACTCGTCTACCATACCGTGCCATATTTTGCGTTCCTCCCACGGAGTGGAAAAATCCATGTGGAGGTCAGCAGATGACGTGGCAACGTGGATTGAGAAAATGTACAGTGAACTTAGATAGAGTAGATGTCTCAGATCTTCGTTGTTTGGATGGATAAACTGAATGATATGACAGTGAAATGTGAACAACGGCTATCGTATTCTCATTTTAATCGAATCAGAATGAGTGAAAAAGTACGTCTGTACAGTTAGATTGCGCTCCATGTGTGGGATACTGCAGCTTTCTTATCTTTTCCCGCATGTGTAGATCTACTCTCCCTGTTCCCCTTGAATATTCATTCATCTTATAGAATAATGTAACACTGGTGATAAGGCAATGTTCAGTGAGGTTTGCCTTGCTGTTTAACGTTGAACGATTACGATGACGACGATGATCTATCGTATTGTATGATACTCCTATATATTAAGGAACTTAAATATCGGAAACAATGATGAGGACAAAAGAATTGTTGAGCACCCATTTAAGAGGAGCGCGATGGATATGCACAGGTGATAATTTTTAACCAAATGGAAACCCAACATTCGTGGTTAGTGATAAGTATGCTACTGCTCAGAGTTCCCTCTCTTTTATTCAACCTGTCTCTTCTGTCTCCACCCCAATCTTTAGGCCCCTTCTGCCTACCCATAGTATCTCCATTGATAACACGCCCGATACTCGCAACGGTTTATTGTCAAGTAGTGTAGTAGGTCGTTCTCAGTCTGCTAGCTCACATTTTCTCAAGCCTCGTCAGCCTCTGAATCTGGGTTCTGTCAATGTCCGCATTTTAATGCAGGCTGGCCAACAGGCATGTTTGACTCTGACAGTGGACTCACTTTCGATTGATGTCTGCTGTGTGAGTGAAACACGAATTCAGGATTCGAGTTCAGAAATTCAACTAACTGCGCCCAATGTCTTGTCAAGAGATTTTCTTCGCAATTCACGAGACGAAGCAGCTCAAGCTGTGGATCAACGTGGTGTAGGAATAGTCTTGAGTGAGAAGGCTGAAGCAGCCCTTTTAGATTGGATCCCAGTCAACAGTCCCTTTTGTGCCATGAGACTGCAGGGATCAGTCGGCGCCCGGAAGGATAGTAGTGTTAAACGTAGTTTATTTGTTATCTCGGCATACGCTCCCACAAACTGCAGCGCCGTTTGACACCGATTCGCGAGAGTGATATCCGCGAACAACAGGCCGGATTTCGGCCAGGTCGAGGTTGCATCAAACAGGTATGTACTCTCCGACAGATACCCGAAATGCGCCACACGCACCGCCGCCCTACGATCGTAGTCTTCCTCGACTTGAAAGGTGCTTTCGACTCCGTGGATCGACCAGCACTACTCAATGCTCTCCACTGGAAGGGTATGCTAACTAAGTTTGTGAACCTGTTGCGAGCATTGTACTCGCATACCTATGGTCGCGTGAGGGTATACGGTGAACTGTCACGTTCATTGGAAACGACTAGCGGTGTTCGACAAGGGTGTCCCATCTCTCCATTCTTGTTCAACTTCGTCAAGGACGAGGTGATGGAAGATGCTTTAGGAGGTCGCCCGGACGTAGGAGTCGAACTGGGAAATGGAGGAAAGCCATGCGACCTAGATTACGCAGACGACGCCGTGTGCCTGTTCGAGTTTGCGGACCATGCACAACGGGCACTAGATAGACTGTCGAGATCGGTTGCTCGGTTCGGCATGTGCTTTGCACCTTCAAAGTACAAAGTACTGTTACAGGACTGAACGACAGCAGCGCCGAACTTGATACTGGATGGAGAGGAGCTGACGATTGTGGACCGTTTCACCTACCTTGGTAGCTGAGTGTCTAACGATGGTAGCTCGGGATTGGAGGTAAGTATGCGTATATCCAAGGCTCGGGCAGCTTACGCTGGATTGAAGCACTTGTGGCGTCGGCCTGATATTTCACTGAAGTTGAAAGGTCGTGTGTACTGTGCTGCAGTGCGTTCACTTCTGTTGTACGGTTGCGAGACGTGGAGTATGCGTGTGGGCGATGTTCGT
>LUCM01008578.1:38245-48604 GCA_008360955.1 Fasciolopsis buskii
CTGGTTGGGTCACGTGTTGCGTATGACGAACACTCGTCTACCATACCGTGCCTCATTTTGTGTTCCTCCTAAGGAATGGAAGAAGCCATGTGGAGGCCAACAGATGACGTGGCAACGTGGGATGAGAAAATGTACAGCGAAGCTAGGTAAAGTAGGTGTCTCACGCCTTCGTGGTTGGGGTCCGAAAGACTCGTCGACTTGCTGGCTGGAGACATTCAAGGATATGGCAGTGAACCGTGAACAGTGGTGATCGCGTTGTCATTTTCTATCGAATCAGAATGATTGAAAAGACGTGCGTTTTTGCAGTTAGACTGTGTTCCATGTGTTGGCTGCAGCAACGTCTTATATTTTCCCGCCTGTGTGGGTCCACTCCCTGTTCCTGTTGGATATTCACTCTTTTTATATAAACGTGTAACTCTGGGGAACGGCAGCGGTCAGTGAGGCTTACCTTGCTGTTTAACGCTGAACGATGATGATGATGATGCACAGTTACTTGAATTTCTTTACTGGAATCCTGAATTCGTGTTTCCCTCACACAGCAGACATCAATCGAAAGTGAGCCCACTGTCAGTCAAATATGCCTGTTGGCCAGCCTGCATTAAAGTGCGCTAATTGAAGGAACCGAGATTCGGAGGCTGACGAGGATTGAGAAAATGTGAGCTAGCAAATTGAAAACCACCTACTACACTACCTGACAATAAACCGTTGCGATTATCGGGCTTGTGTTCAGTGGGGACACTATGGGTAGGCAGAAGGGGCTGAGAGATCTGGTTGGAGACAAGAAACAGGTTGAATAAAAGAGAGGTAAAGCCAATTTAAAAGCGGAAATGGAAGGGATATATGTAACACATTAATGCCTCGCCTGACAAATGCTTCAGAAGGATGAAACTTCCTTACTAAGTACAAGGACATGACTGCACTTTCCAATCAACGCTCGAGGTTTCTGACCCCGCATGCAGGAAGCAAACCGCAGGAGGATAGAACAGCTACCTAAAGGTGCTCAGGGGTTCAAAGGGAAGACAGCCCACAGGCGGTTCCAATGACAAAGACACTACATGAGTTGAAACAGGCTTAATCCGGTACTTTTGACTGTAGCAGGATGTACTGTCCTAAGCCAGCATGAAATTGGCACTGGCGACAGCAAACCATTAGGATAACACGCGATGAGAATACCTGTTCACCAAGGCCTGATTATATGTTTTGAGACATACTGGAGAAGGCACTTCGTCCGTCATCCACCATAGTTTTAGTTAAGAAGTCAGACGATGTCGCACGGTTGTGTAGACTATCGGAAATTCAATGAAATTACTTAAAAATACTGATTCCTATTCGCATGCACTGATGCCATGCTTGATGCTTTATGCGGTGCTAGGCGGCCCTCAACTCTGGACCTAACTAGTGGATACTCGTAGGTCGAACAAACCGGTCAGATCGGGAAAAGACGGCATTTACTGTCCCCTCGGATTGTGCGAATCCGAACCAATGCATTTTGGCTTCGCAAAGGCTCCTGGAACCTTTCAGAGGGCCATGGACAATGTTCTAGGTTTGGTTCTCAAACAGTGTTTCATCTACCCTGACGAGGTCGCAGTTGACGGAAGATCTATAAGCGAGCCAATACTTAAATCAACAGAACAACTGCGCTCTTTTCTAGCGGTGGCTTCCTAATGTCTGAGATATGTAAAAGAATTCACACGAATTGTTGCTCCTCTATCTGGACTCACAAATCAAGGACGTGTTTTTCCTGGTTGCATGAATGTGACGAATTATTTTTCAAGTTTAAGACGCGTTTAACTTAGACGCCCACCCCGGCGTTACCCGATATTTTTAATGATGCTAGAAGTTTCGTTTTGGAAACTGACGTTAGTGATCCAGCCATTAAAGCCATCTTGTCACAAGAATCCTCAGACGGCGAATTGGTTGTTGCCTACGCCAGCCGTCTCAGATCCCACCGAAAAGAAGTACAGCACCACAGCGAAACAGCCTTTGACGCTATGTTACTTGGTTAATTATTTTCAACCATGTCTTAGGAAAGCCGTTTGAAATTAGTACATACCATCATTCGCTGCAGTGGTTAAGGAGAATAAAGGGACCTGAAGGCCAACAGGCGAGGTGACAAAAAAAACGCAGGAATACGAAATTATTTGTAAGCATCTTCCCGACATTTCAGTGTTGACGAACCACCTTGATTTCCCCACACATTAAACGTCTTTCTATTAGCCAAAGATGAATGGGCGGATGAGCACTTTCCTAATGTATGGCTGCCAGAAACGAAGTGGACGGAAATCGTGGGGTCGTGAAAAGCAAACAAGTTCAGCGGGTGAAAAGATGCTTTGCCAGATGCGGAACGGACAGCAATCGATCAATGACTTCTTGCATATCTACGAGAAAACGAACCCGAAGGTTGTGGTGCATAGGCAAAAGAGGGCAACGATTCCTTAACGGACACACGAATAAATTGGACACAGCGGTCAAATGAAAAACAGAGGCAGTCATCCGTGAGCGTTACTGGTGGCCTCGTACTTATGACGATTTGATGACTCTGTGTAAGTCATGCACCACGTACGGAGGATTTAAAAACCCAATAACTACACGCAGGGCCCCCAAGGAACCAATAAAGATAGACCAACAAGGCCAACGAGCCGGCATAGACATCATGGGCTCGCTACCGATGACTCGGAATACGAGTCGGTGTATTGTTAACATGGTTCACTATTTGACTATGTAATACCCATTCAGTTCTAAAATGTAGTCAGCCGCGAATATTTTTGTCTTCCAGTGGGTTTGCGATATAGAGCCCCTTATGTCCACACTCGGACCAAAGCGCGGCATTCGAAAGCCAGTTACTACGCGAAGTAACCAGTACGCTGGGGATAACGAAAACGAGGACACCGTATCACCGACAGGGAAACGGGCTAGTTGAAAGCACCAGCAGGATTACTAAAAACATCACCCAATGCATCGTGGAAGCCGACCACTGAGGTGATGTTTTACCGTTTTGTATGCTAGCTCGCCGTGCAGTCCTTCACACCACGACAGGATATAGCCCCGCATACCTGAAACTCGGCCACGAAATTCGTCTACCGATAAAACCGACATCACCGCTAGCTTCGTTGCCGGCGGGGGATTTTACTTATAACTGGATTCTTCAAGGAAGACTGTAAGTCCTTGGTTACGTTCCAAAAATGCGACAAGTGCACAAGCGAATCAAAAGGGAATCTATGACCGTTTGCCCCAAGAACAGCTGTAACGTTGAAGCTCAATTGCTATTTCGCAGAACTCAGCCGCATTTCAGATCATTTCCTAAGTGGAAGGAGTTATGTCATCAACATCAGCGTCGTTCAGCGTTAAACAGCAAGGTAAGCCTCACTGACCGCTGCCGTTCCCCAGAGTTACACGTTTATATAAAAAGAGTGAATATCCAACGGGAACAGGGAGTGGACCTACACAGGCGGGAAAAGATGAGATACTGCTACAGCCAACACACGGAACACAGTCTAACTGTATAAACACACATCTTTTCAATCATTCTGATTCGATAGAAAATGACAGCACGATCGCCACTGTTCACGGTTCACTGCCATATCCTTTAGTGTATCCAGCCAGCGAGTAGACAATCTTTCGGACCCCAACCACGAAGGCGTGAGACACCTACTTTACCTAGCTTCGCTGTACATTTTCTCATCCCACGTTGCCACGTCATCTGTTGGCCTCCACATGGCTTCTTCCATTCCTTAGGAGGAACACAAAATGAGGCACGGTATGGTAGACGAGTGTTCGTCATACGCAACACGTGACCCAACCAGCGTAGTCTACTAAGTTTCATACGCTGAAACAGGCTATTCTCAGAAATGGCACCCAATACCAGATTCCTAACCTCAGTATTACTCACCCGGTCACTCCATCCAATCCTAGCCATACTACGTAAACATCGGTGGTCGAAAACGTCCAACCAACGAACATCGCCCACACGCATACTCCACGTCTCGCAACCGTACAACAGAAGTGAACGCACTGCAGCACAGTACACACGACCTTTCAACTTCAGTGAAATATCAGGCCGACGCCACAAGTGCTTCAATCCAGCGTAAGCTGCCCGAGCCTTGGATATACGCATACTTACCTCCAATCCCGAGCTACCATCGTTAGACACTCAGCTACCAAGGTAGGTGAAACGGTCCACAATCGTCAGCTCCTCTCCATCCAGTATCAAGTTCGGCGCTGCTGTCGTTCAGTCCTGTAACAGTACTTTGTACTTTGAAGGTGCAAAGCACATGCCGAACCGAGCAACCGATCTCGACAGTCTATCTAGTGCCCGTTGTGCATGGTCCGAAAACTCGAACAGGCACACGACGTCGTCTGCGTAATCTAGGTCGCATGGCTTTCCTCCATTTCCCAGTTCGACTCCTACGTCCGGGCGACCTCCTAAAGCATCTTCCATCACCTCGTCCTTGACGAAGTTGAACAAGAATGGAGAGATGGGACACCCTTGTCGAACACCGCTAGTCGTTTCCAATGAACGTGACAGTTCACCGTATACCCTCACGCGACCATAGGTATGCGAGTACAATGCTCGCAACAGGTTCACAAACTTAGTTAGCATACCCTTCCAGTGGAGAGCATTGAGTAGTGCTGGTCGATCCACGGAGTCGAAAGCACCTTTCAAGTCGAGGAAGACTACGATCGTAGGGCGGCGGTGCGTGTGGCGCATTTCGGGTATCTGTCGGAGAGTACATACCTGTTTGATGCAACCTCGACCTGGCCGAAATCCGGCCTGTTGTTCGCGGATATCACTCTCGCAAATCGGTGTCAAACGGCGCAGCATTATCGAAGCTAACACCTTAGTAACTATCGGAATTAAACTAATCTCACGATGATTGTTGCAGGCACTCCGTGTACCCTTCTTGAAGATGGGTATAATCAGTGACTCACCCCACGATAGCGGGATACGCTCCTCGTTCCAAATACCATAAAACAAAGAGGTAAGTGATTTCATCAGCACTTCTTCGCCCAATTTGAAAAGAACTGGGGGAAGTTCGTCGGGACCGGCAGCTTTTCCCCTCTTCAGAAGCCGAATATTCGACTGCACTTCCACTTCCGTTGGGGGATCAACTGACACCACCCAAGGATCCGCAGCTTTAGACGTCAAACTAAATACGTTAGCGCGTGGCCAGCTAAACTGATCCTTGAAGTGCTCTGCCCAACGGTCCAGTCTTTCCTGTCTACCATGGATCAGCTCTCCATTCCTATCGCACACGACCTCACTAACCGAAGTTCGCCGCCCACCGCTGTCGTGCATAAGCTTAAACAGTCTTTGACTGTTACCCGAAGCGGCCGCTTCCTCCATCTCTTCGGCTACCTTAACCCACCAGCTTTCGCGGTCATTCCTAAAGCTTATGGTCAACTGACGCTGCAGCTGTCAACGCACCTTATTCACTTCATTGCAATTAGGCAGCTCACGTTTTTGCTCTATCACACTTAGCGACGCTTGCGAGATCCAGTGTTTTGATGAACGCTAGATCTAGCACCACAGGCGAAATTTGCTGCCAAATGCATAGCCTGCTTAATTTGATCCCACTGATCGTCTGCATTGATGCTCGTCGAAGTTCGTAGTCCCTCGGATAGTTTTTGTTCGTAGTTGTTGCGAACAGCCGAATCAGACAAACGTTCGACAGCCAATCGGATTTGTGGCCTGCATCGATGGCCATTCAGCTGAAACAAAATCGCATTAAAACTAACGCATGGTCCGATTCGGCGTACGTGGTCCAATATGATCTACAGTTCTGGACAGAACCGTGCCAACGGTAGCTAACTGCGGTATGGTCAATCTGACTCAAAGTACCTGTCGAGTTAGAACGCCACGTCGCTGTGTGACGCGAACTGTGTCGGAAATTCGTACTAGATATGAATAAATGATTGTCTGCACAGAACTGGAGAAGTCTTTCCCCGTTGTCTGTTCGCTGTGCAGGCAAGGTGCATCGCCCACCTAAACATGACTCCGATGCACTAAGATTTCCAGTTTTCCAACTTGTGCATTAAAGTCACCTGCTATCACTACAATGTCAGAGCGCTTGCTCTTCCGAACAAGAGTGACGAGGTTATCGTAAAATTCGTCCTTCTCCATATCAGCGCTGCAGTCTGTGGGAGCGTATGCCGAGATAACAAATAAACTACGCTTAACACTACTATCCTTCCGGACGCCGACTGATCCCTGCAGTCTCATGGCACACAAGGGACTGTTGACTGGGATCTAGTCTAGAAGGGCTGCTTCAGCCTTCTCACTCAAGACTAGTCCTATACCCCGTTGAACCACAGCTTGAGCTGCTTCGTCTCCTGAAGTGAGAAGAAAATCTCTTGACAAGACATTGGGCGCAGTTAGTTGAATTTCTGAACTCGAATCCTGAATTCGTGTTTCACTCACACAGCAGACATCAATCGAAAGTGAGTCCACTGTCAGAGTCAAACATGCCTGTTGGCCAGCCTGCATTAAAATGCGGACATTGACAGAACCCAGATTCAGAGGCTGACGAGGCTTGAGAAAATGTGAGCTAGCAGACTGAGAACGACCTACTACACTACTTGACAATAAACCGTTGCGAGTATCGGGCGTGTTATCAATGGAGATACTATGGGTAGGCAGAAGGGGCCTAAAGATTGGGGTGGAGACAGAAGAGACAGGTTGAATAAAAGAGAGGGAACTCTGAGCAGTAGCATACTAATCACTAACCACCCCACTTGCGCTCGATGCAATGGGCAGCGCGGTCGTGATTATCATGCGCGACAACCGATGCAGTATGGAATTATTTGTAGGCGTGTAACTCATGGGGAATAATGGACGGGTACTGCTAGGAGTCCAGCCGCTAAGCAGAAGAACGATTAAGGTTCTCAACCAAAGCCCTTGGTTCTGGCAAGAACCTGACCGCCAGGCAGCGGTGTACAGCTGAGTGGGCGCCCATCTACTTGGATCAATTAGTCTTCCACTAGCTCTTCCGACTGAGCTGCTAACTCAGATCAACCCCGACTTGGAGGACCAGGAGACTACTTCGTCGGGCCTCTGCCCATTGACCTTCCAGGCATGATTGGATCTACGGCCTTAGATAAGCCATCCTGTATAGCTAGTTGGATCAAGGAGGCACGCAAACCGTCACACCACGTCAAGGTGTAGTCTCGTTGTGACAGAAGGAGTCATGTGACGATGTGTGAGGTCGCCGACAGTTTACCTGAAACGACAGGCAGGCGGCCGAAGTGAATTGTTAACAGTGCACTACAGTCAACGGAGACATGTCTGCCAGTCACCAGTCACTAATCACGGGAAGTGGAATTCGTTCTTGTGGGGCGCTTCCGGTCGTGGAAAGAACAGCTGAGGTGCAACCGGAGCGAGCAGAATGTTGGGAAATGCCACTGGGGACAGTGCCATTTTGGGAGCGCGGTGTAGGAACGATGAAATTGTGTCAGAGAAGTGTTTCGGTCTGAATCAATGAGTCCCAATCCTATCTTATATCAGGTTAGCACCGAATCGTCGAAAGTACAAGGGGGGAATTCAACCCATAAAGCCAACCTCCATCTACTTTCCGTAAGAAGGAACAACTGAAAGGAATGTTGTCCACCGGTGTCCATTTTCAGTCATCTGTTCGGATCACTCCAGCATGCACAGGACAAAGGTGACCGAAAAGGTGAAACCAACATCCAGATCGGTGTATTGTCGGCAAATTCCCTTGGATTCAAAAAAGCGAGCTCTTTTTTCTGAAACGCAGAGTTTCGAGTGTGGTGTCATGCTTATAAATGCATGCGCAATAATACATTATACTGACACATACAAGACGGGAAATGGAGACGAGATGCCCCGACCCCATCCATGTTCCCTAATCCGGGAGTACTGTACTCCAGCATAGATCTGAAGCCCGTTCGAAAGCTTCCACATGAGAGACGCACTCTTAAATAACGCGTGCTTTGCTGTCTGTGGAATTTGTAGTTGTTATCGATCACCCATTCGAGGGTCTCGACCTAACGCCACAGGCACCACCTACGAGGAGACCGTCCAAGAAGTAGCCAAGGCCCGATGAGTGCGACCTTGAATTCTGAAGTTCAATTCAATTCAATTTTCCATGCACATTTTGACAATTTGGGTCCGAGCAACTGGACCATCCAGATGGGTGTGTTGTTGGCCGTTATCCGTAGCTTCCGACACTTTTCGCTTTCTTTTGTTCCTGAAAGGCAACTCATCAGTTACAGGATCAGATCCAGCGAATACGTTTTCTTTTCAGCCCTTAAACTTACTGCTCCCGCTCTGGACATGCTGCCGCCCAGCAGCCGTCTACGCCTTCAAATCGGTCCACATTATTACTTTTAACTGCATGTTTTGGCATTCCGCTCCATAGTGAAATCTCCCCATTTGTGAAGTGGCTAGCCCACATTGAAGCATTACGTAGTTGTGCCGGGGTCTCAAACTATACCCTCCGGTGCCCCTTTCTCATGTAATAGTGAGCAGTTCCTCACGTATTAGGCCTAGAGATACCTTCACCGCTTTAAAATTCACGTTTAGGTTACCGCGCGTCCGTCGGCATTTGAGTGAGAAAATGTCATTTTCGTGGAATCTTTCGGCATAGCTTTTGTGCCTTTGAGCAGCCGTCATCTTAAGGACCTGCTTTCGTACCTTTTCTAAGAAACCTGTAACTTATTTCAGGTACAGCTACCAGGCTGGAGCACAAAACTCTAGGTGCCGTCTGACGACATTCGCATACAGGAACCAAGCCACTTCGAGTTTCCTGCAAGATATTATTGACCTAGGGCTAAAGGCTCTCGTGGCCTTATTTGCCGAGCTAACGCACCGTTTGGAGGAATTTTTAATCGCTGATTGTTGTTACACCCAGGTCCTTGACTTAGAGAGCATCCATGACAACATCCATTTCATCTCTTGTGCACCCTCCCGCCAGAGGTCGGCCTCTGACACTTGACCAGTTGCAATGGAAGGTCCCACTTGCGTGGTCAAGCATTTACTACCTCAGATTATTATATATTTAGTCATTTCTAATCCGCAGTACACAGGCAATTAGCGCTCCATCTTTTGGCCACAAACCTACTAAAACTCGATGCATCAGCTATGCAGCAAACAGCAATTGTGCAATTCATCAGTCGTTTCTTTTCCCGGAAGGCTGCGGGTGCAACCCCATTACCACCCGTCATATATGTAACCCCGAGAATTGCCCCGTTGAGCTCTGGTTACGGAAAGTGTACAGATTTCCCAGGCGCCATCCGACATTCGCAGAATATTAGGAAACCATACGCTGGTTTGCCAAATTGCCTTCGTTATTCGTATGCCACAGTGTGATATACTTTCTTTGGTGCGCCGCAGTGCATATTAAGTTCAGTTGAGCCAATACAATCCTGTTCTTTTAAGGGAATTCTGGTGGTCCTATTCAATCAACTTTCCTCACGGTCGTGACCCACATCTCCAAAGTGAGAAGTTCCAACTGGTTTGCAAGTTGATCCCAATCAAGGCCTCGGTTTCATAGTTGTTAAGCAGGTGCTCCGCAGCGAGGCACAAAAAAGGAACTGGCCCTAATGTAATAATAATAATAATACTGTATATTTCTCCATTTGCGAGAGGCAGGCGCATGGCAAGATCGAATTTTTACAAGGATGATGCACAGGAAATGCAGATGATAGAAGTCGAATGGGATAAGATGGTAGGAACAATATTGAATTATTGTAGAAGCTCACTGTAAAGTGAAATGAGATGCTGCAAAGCAATATGGGAAATACAAGTATGCCAGTGAAAAGCAAATAAGTAGAAAACTCAATTTTTAAGACCGAGAAATAGTTTCCTGGGGCTGTTTGCAAGTAGCGGACAACGATTCATTTCGTGTTTAAGTGCACTAAATGTGCTTATTGCTGGCGCACAACACTTACGGAGCCCGGCGCTGGATATTGATAAAGGTCTAGAGGCACCAAATGTCGGGAGCGTTACGTAATGAATAGAAACGTTAAGCTGAAGAGAAAACAAGCAGTGCTAATGCGGTGATTGGATGGAAGTGGGGAAAACCAGGCGGAACGTCAGGCGAATTGGATGAAACACGTAGCTGACAGAAAATGGCCAAAAAATGCTGGGAGCGGAAAAAGATTGTCTCAAAGTATCTGGAGGAAATTTGTGAAGCTTTGGATACGGAACTCCAAGGATATTGAAAATGTCTACATACGGATGGTGGTAAGCTGTGCCAAGATGCGCGTCGGATAGGAGGAATTGTGTATTAACACTCCTTAAATACACTAGCCAAGAATGGCTTTTATGCTGTCATTTTTGTTGTCGCAGCATTTGATGTTATTCAGCAGTGGGGGGGGGAAATAGGAGGTGCGAAAGCCGTT
>LUCM01008579.1:0-30059 GCA_008360955.1 Fasciolopsis buskii
TCCTACGGAGTAGATGAAGCCTTGTGGAGATAAGCAAATGACGTGGCAATGTGGAGTGAGAATATGCACAGCGAGCATAGTTAAATTAGGTGTCTCACGTCTTCGTGGTTGGGGTCTGAAAGACTTGTCAACTAGTTGGATGTAGACGCTGAAGGATATGGGAGTGAACCGTGATTAGTGGCGAACGTGTCATTTTATATCGACTCAGAATGATTGGAAGAGTGCGCCTATGTAGTTTGACTGCGCTTCGTGTGTTTGCTACTGCCACATTCTTATCTTTTCTCGCCTTTGTAGGTCCACTCCATTTTCCCCTTGGACATCCACTCTTTTTATAGAAACATGTAACTCTGGCGAAACAGCAGCTTTTAATGAGTCTTTCCTTGCTGTTTCGTTCTGAACGATGATGATTTTGATTTGATTTGGCCAGATGTATTCACATCACATGAAGATGCTTGTCGATTTTCGTTGTTCACCAGCTTTGATTCTTATTTGTCGATGTGCTGTTAGCTCAGTCTTCTAAACCAAGCACGGCCACAAATTTTATCCAATGTTCTTCTGACTTATTTACAAAGTACTTGATCTTTGCTTTGTGCGCCTATGACGGGCTTCAGTACTGTGGCTTTAGTCTGTGGTTAGTTCAGCTCCGTCGGCAGCTGATCAAATTACCTCAAAACTAAATAATTTTTTTTTCTTTTAATCGGTGCACATGTTGCCCTATCATCAGAACTTTGGTTACTTAGAGGTAATTAGATCAGTTTTGTTTTGGTTTTATGCATCCCTTCACAAGAGAAGATTGTTACCAACTTTATTTGCTGTCTGACTATTTACCTGATTCTCAAGAAACGCATGGCGAAACCTAGTACAAAATAACTAACTTTCCCTGGATTATGACTATTTTTTCATTCTGATTTCTCCAGGACCTCATTTAATCTCTCGTTGTACTGTTTGAACAGGCAGAGCGACTTCTTTAACTAGCTGCGCTTATTGTTGTATTTATCTGAATGACGATTGAAAAAATAGAAGCAGAAGTTATCGAAAACCACGCCGCAGTGTATGCTGTTATCCCACTCCAGTTATGATAGGAAGTTCTCGGTGTGCAGACCATAGGCAGTCTGTGACATGCGTAGTCGTCGTCAAACTGGAGCTTGTCGTCTTTTCAAATTACAGTAATATCAAGTGATTATAGGTATCAGTCCATTGGATAACACATTGCTCAAACAATGGTCGATGTACTTGAAGGACCCGATCTTACTGTCCTTAAGCTGTACGGGGAAAGCGATATCGTACCTCAGTGTTCGGTTTGTCTATTGTGTCACTCAGGTGTGCGAACAAAGCAAACTTAGTCGAACAACCGACCTTGCCAGTTCGCTCAGTCGTTTCTCATTTACTTGGAAAATTTGATCACCTACATCAATTTTCCGCAGTTTATCGTTTAGTGAAGTGTATACTATTTGGATTGCTGGAACGTGTGTCAACATGAACAGGTTGGTGTTACATGTCTTAAATAAATAGTTGCGTGCGGTTTTAAAAACAATTAGCAGAAAACGTAACGCCAAGCCATACACAAATGATCGGAATTTTCTTAAACCCATAGGGCTTTTGGCAACATAATATCTCACAACATATGTATGTCATCCCATGAAAATCCTTGGAATGCAGGGGAATATATTTTCCATTTTACACTGACAGAAAACTGTGTTGGCAGTAGTGGACCGTTGGCCTGAAAACGATTAGGTGGCGATGAAACAGGTCTGTTAGGTTGAAAGAGTATGGAACTTTGAGGCCTATTCAGCTGATGTGAATGGGCCCACCTGTGAAATAAATAAGTGAACCAAATCAGGTATAGGGGTGCAAATTATTTTCTTTAATGTAAAGTGAGATAAGAATATAAGAAGAGGACATTAATAGGGTAGCACGCCATCTCAGGTACTGTTAAAATGCTATTTCGAAGAACTTTGAGTGGGACAATAAAGGATAATTATGAGCATAATAGTAATTGGATTTTGATAAGTTTGTCGAAAGGATGGAAAATATACATAAACCTGCGTAGAGTGGGCGAAACAGTACACCACACGTACACACACACACACACACATGCACGTACACAAGTAATCCGTAAATAATAAAACGTTGAAAAGATCATTCACGTCCGCTAATGACTAGTGTGCTAGGCTTTAAACGGTGGATTAAAAAATTTAAGCGTGGACCGAGCGTTTCATTTGAAATTATTAGTTGTTTGATCGCAAGGCCGTGAAAACCAGGTGTAGCTGGTACCATTTTCGATGTCTTCGACACAAAAGTGTATAAAATAAGCCCATAATTTGTCGTCAACGCTCTCATCGTCCCTCGAACGTTCAAGCAATCGATACTTTGTTGCAGTTTATCGAAGCATTTATCGGTACCGGAAACATCCACCTGGCGTCGCGAAAAGTTGGATTTTGTCCGTATGACCTCCTCTCCCTGGTTTTTAGCCTTTGAGACGGATAAAGCCTTCTAAAGCCGACGTAAAATACTGGTCTACAAAATTTGTAAATAAGGTTGGGGCCAATTTTTCTGTTTCCTAGACAAGGAAGAAAAATGGCAGACGGAACACAACAAAAGCACAAAATTCTCTTTGCTTTTCCGCACAGTTTTTCTATTAACGAAACTATGTCTAAACAGAATAACTGATTAAATAAAATCGTTTATAAAGTGCTGTACCTTTCAGAAAAGAGAAGAAGTGACACTGTCAAAGTGTCAGTTTTGAAAGCTACTTCACCCTATTACTATTAATGTGTTATAGACAGCAACATCCGTTGGGGACTGTGAAATTCGGACCGAAAAACCTACTGAATGTTTCATCTAATTGTTAATTTATTCCAAAGGTTTCCTTCGTATAGTTCTTTTTGGGAATTAAGTTGCCTGAAATTAAAAGTAAAATCATGAAGTATTTAAGAGTGTGTCCCCAAACTGGGAATAGTAGTAAATATGACTTTGAGAAATTGTACACTTCATGTGTGTTTTATCTCCAAAGATGCGGAAGAAACCTTCAAAGCAAACTGTAAAAGACAAATGTATTTTTGGTTTACCCTTTCTATCGATAATTATGTCCCGTTCCGCTGATAACTGCCGATAATCATTTGTTTATTAGGAGACCGGAAGTATTACCACGTGATTAATTAAGGAATGCATTTCGTCGACATGAGGCTAGCTACACTTTGTTGAACAAGAAGGCGCCTTGCAAAAACAATGTTTTTGCTTTATATATATATATATATATATATATATATATATATATATATATATATAAGCAGGAAGTAGTATCTGGATGCGTAAACAAAATTATATATATATCGCACTGTGTATTTTTTACGGTACCCATCAGACAAGAGTCTGTACATTAAAACTAACTGCTTTCTCTGTCTTAAAGATGAAAGCAGTGAACTTACAGCATCTATTACTATGTTAACAAATAACACCTATGCAATCTACACAATCACCGTGTCCATTGGAATGTGAATTTTGTTTGCAGAATCCAAAGTCCACATTTATTTGTTCGACTTTTTAGTCTTACCTATAAGATTCCCATCTCCTTCGCCGTTAGTTAACTATTTTTTTTCTTTTTGAAGCCCTGAGACCGCTGGGCATTCCGGTTTACACCTGGTATTAAAACGTTTCGTTCCAGACACTCAAGAAAGAAGAATAACTGTTTGTAGAATTTTAGTTTTCAGATTAATTTCAACGTCGACCTCATCAAACGCAAGGCCTCGAACATCCGTGTTTTTGACTATGGATGACTGCATATAGTCCTTAAGGCTCAACTATCGCCCGGTTCGTGCCTCTTTTTGGACTGTTTTACTTTCCTGGGTCAACAAGTGCCACTGATCGAAACATGAATTGCCGTTTACGTTTAGATTTTCGTATCATGCAAACACCAAACACCGTGAGTAAATACTACATTATCATCTCTTTTCTCATTGGCACTGTTAGAGCGTCTGTGATTTATGGACTTTAAAGTCCGACGCATCTGTTTGCTATGCATGTCAGCGATACATTATCTCTAATCGACAGCACTACTTACAGTCATTGGTCAAATCGGATCGGTCAATTTTCTCGCTACCCCGCACAGCACAGCCGCGGTTGGATGCGCGGCGCTCCCCTTAGCCTCGGCTTGGCTATTGGCCGCGTGAGTCATGACAACTGAACGGCTTCGCACGATTTCGCTTTGCCAAGACAAACAAACTAACTAACTAACCAACACCCACACATTCAACGCATCGGTTCACGATCCGCAGGTTCACGTCGAGACTCATTGTTATATGGGAACCATCAATATCAAGCGCGCATGAGTCAGAAAATGTGTACGTTAATGAGATGAAGAACAAAAAAAAAGATATTTCACCGAATAGGCCTGGGGTTGCTTTCGGTTCGCAGAACAACTGTAGAATCATTGCCTTCTTATTTGCTGATAGTCTTCTGTTCATCATTTGGGAATACAATGCGCGCTGGCTTTGCCGCAAAAGCACCGTGGTTCTTCTCAGATTTTGCTTGGTAACCAACAGGCGTCTTTTTTTTCGCTGATTGGTTGGCTTCTTTGACCAGGCATATGCTAGAGACCACAACCAACCATGTACTAACTTCATCGACTTATTCAAAATTGTGGCCTTTTGAGGATACTAAATTTCAAATTTGAAAACAGTGGAAGTTTGGTTTCCGGCTTTTAGATTGGATAAATTTTGGAGACAAGCAACAAGTTGTTACTTTCTGAAGAAGTTGGAGTTAACAAAATTGAGTGCACACGGTGTCATATCCCTATCCGTCCCTTCAAAGCAACTAAATACTTTCTGCTTGGTAGAGGAAGAAGTATGCAAATGATAGTAACAAATCAATAGGACATTCTTGAATAAGTCAAGACAAGTACTATTCAGAAATCTTGATTCTGCTGAAAATATTCTAACGACCTCGGACCGGCCAGTGGGAATGTGGTCATTACTGCTGAGAATCAGAGAGCGATTAAAGTTGACTGAGAGTTTATTCTTTCTATTTAGTTTATTAGAACTTTATTGGTTACTGTTTTTGAAAGCTCCTGTGTTAGCTCTGAAAAGGTAACGGAATTCCGAGAGTTGTTAGGTACGCCGAAGAAGCAGAGACAGAGTTGCATGCCATTCATTGCACCCTTGGTCTGAGGTTCACCATTAGTCTTGCCATCATATGGGTGCTAATTAGGCGGTACCCGACAAGTCTTGTACGCCATCAAGTACCATTATATCATTTTCACCTTCGACTGGAGAAGCATTTGCGGTTATTTCCTCGAGAAAAATATTCTTTTCTTTCTATAGAAATTCCAGTAACAAGCCACGCTATTCGATTAACCTAATTTAATTGCATTTCTCCAAATGGGAATTCTTCCCGAAGAGTTTTCTACTTCACATGTTTGAGCTGACGATAAGCATCATTCTTTCTGAAACAGTGCAGCTCTGAGCTCAGTGATCAGCCTGAAGCATAGATCTAAATCCGACCGAGAAACTTTCGAGTTGTCCTCCTTCTCACTCTAAGAATTAGTGAATAAACGTCACTGGGAAAGAAATGGAGAATATCAATGAAGAGGAACTCAGATTTCATATGGATCTATGTCACCTGTATTTGGTAATCAGCAGCAATTGCAGAAGTCTATCCAAGATAGTCCAAAGATTTTGTCACCAGTTTTCGTGTTTCCTATTCTACCAAGGATGAAGTACCTGGTTTCTCTGTGGACTCACCGGGTCTTAAGTGATGCGGGCAGTTTGGTCGTTCTAATCAGGTGTGATTTCATCCCATGTTTCTAACTGAAAAGTGAGCCATTTGTTTCACCGTGTCGACTACATAAATACAATTAGTAATCTGTACAAAACAAACATGGTTCGTTCATCTATATTGTGCTTGGCTGCTTCCGCGTTCGCGGACTCTGAAATGCTTAGACCCGCTAGTACTGCGATAGTTGTGAATCGCTAACATCATTAAGAAATATCACAAGGTTTAGTAGCCATTCGTTTATCATGAATGTTTTCAATCGAAATTGCTGTATATATTTGTTAGTAGTAGGAAATCATGTTGTTACAAAATTATTCATTGTGATATGAACGTTGACCATTAAGAGACTGCGAAGTTATTGCATATCCCTTAGGATTTGTCAGTAGTGCACATCCACCGCTTCCGAACTGGGACATGAACCCGGGAACAGCAACCGTGAGTCGAACTGCCTTAGCTATTATGCTAGCGAGTAGGGTCTCAACGGTTTCCTGAACGTCACCGCATGATGAAATTGCACCTATGTTATATACCTGTAAGGCCATGGGCTGCTGGCGAACAACAACCGAGTTCTACTGAAGGAAGACTTCTCCTCAGGTAGCCCAAGTGCTCTTGCATGTAAAATACTGCACCTGAAGTTCAGAACTGCACCCAGCGCCTCTAGCGGAAAAGAAGAATTTGAAATCCTGGCATCACCAGAAAAAGATAATTATTTCTCGTCAATGAGTTTGGTTTCTCAGACCTATCGACAGCAGGTGAGCTCAAAGGCCTTGCTGCCCAAGGTTTCCAACCATTGGAGTTGTTTTTAGACGGGAGACATGGCAAGATGTTCCGATGCTTATATTTTGTAGCTAATGTGCACATTTCTGTGCATCAGTCGTAAGGGATTTTTGACAAATGTTGTCTGAACCTAATCAGCATTTATCTATTGAATGATGCAAGGCTTATAATGTTAATCTGATCCTTGTTCATTATGAAGTACCTGCAAGTTTCCCCGTCGTCATCCAGTCCTTTCGTGCGACTCTTTGTGTTTGTTGCACAGTTTCTCATGTTTGTCGAGTGGTTTCTCATCCGTGTTTGATAATTCTCAGTCTTTGACACTGATTCCGGTCGCAATCCCATCTGGTTTTCATTTCTTAATGTCTTCTCAACTAAAGTGCACTGAACTTCGAATCAAATCAGCTTAACGTTTTTAAACGATCGATTTGTTAACTGCAGTGTATCGAAGCCGAGAGTCATTTTAAAGATACAGATTTCCTCTTGAGTACAGTTTCCCTATCCAAATCACGCCAACTTAATACGCTTTCCAAAGGATGCCTTCCATCATTCAACAACAAAGAAAAAGAGAATGGCATGCAAGAACTAATGTGTATCTAGAATACAATTCCAGATCTATTCGAACTTCGATGCTGACTCGATACATGTTCCTGGGTTTAGCCTCCGTGAATCCCGATTCGCACAAGGCCAATAAACCTTGCTGTCAATGGATCTTAACCGTGAATCCAACTGGGATTTGTGCAACGAAAGCAGTTGTGTCAGCTTAGAACCATACCCGAGAATTAAAACAACTTCGGGTACGTTGGTGGGACCCGACGCAAGAAAATACCAAGGCATACAAAGGGTTGAACGAAAATCTCGTCAGCCAAACCTCTTGAGTGTCAACCAGAAAACGGGAACATCTGATTTTGATGACTTTCCAACCCCAACTGAAAATGGTGTTGGCTGGTGGTGGCTTATAAGGCAAAAAAAACCAAGTCGACGGTAAAGCATAGCCTGCAGATGCTTTCAACTGAGTTGATCTGTCACAATGATAGTGTTCCACCCGAACAACAGAGTTTAGGCCACAAGTTTCACGAAAGCAGTTAAATCAAAGTTTTTCATGGTCTGCAGTTCATTGTATTGCATTCTAATAATGTCCAGAATGCAGGATGAGCAGTGGAAGTCTGAGGACTAGCTTTAAACGTGACGCAACTGCAGCTTCTTTACTTACACTTGTGGTCAGTCCAGCCTATTAATGATGCAATTGAAATTCGCATGAAAGCACGGTTCACCAAGTTAATTTACTCTTTAATATTTTACTATCGTTACATCTTGGGTGAACTATAGTATATTCATTATAGCCTTACCCAGGTCTGAGAACATGTCTGGAATAGTGAGAATGATTGAATCCCAAATACCAAAGGTACAGACCAATCGTCTAAAGGCATGTGAGGCAAATGTGACCTGAAGTTCCATGTATGCTAGATGTAAAAGACATTAAAGTGATAAAAAGATGAAACTACGAACAAAAAAGAATTACCAAACACGGATGGGCAACCATGCGTCAGCGATGATAAACTATGTAACAAGGCTGGAAATTATCAGGATTGGCTGAAAGAGGCCATCTAGCGACGTGAATACCTCCAGGTCTTCCGCTTTCCTGAAACAATTGGCTCTATTTGTGGAATTTTGTGAACATCTAACGCACAATTTAAATGGTCGTTTGCAGAGATCCATCGGCACCAAAGATTTCTTCAGCACGATTCACGTTAATATTTATTTCGTCGAAAAGCGATAACTAGGCTCAGAACAAGTTACTAAACCAGTTAAGTTGGTCGGTTGTCGAGCTTGAGGACATCCTAGATCAGTGCCAATTCTGAAAGGTATTATTTCTAACCTGATCTTAAAAGTACATTCCTTTGAATTGCACTTGATAAACAGCTCCACCAAAGGAATACAATCAGTATAGTCTTGTATGTATCGTTACTACTTTGACTTCCGTCCTCCAAGTCTAATTTACAATGTTTCAAAACATCATCAATTCCTATTTGCAGGCCTACAAAATGCATGCCTATCCTAGGCTGATAAGACTGTTTGTGCTCCCTTTGAATATTTGCCCAACGAGAGTTTACCTTAGGTAGTGGATATGGTGTTGGCCCGGACTCTAAAAAGTTTGTTTTCCATTCCCATACACATTTTTATGTTACCTCTTTGATAAGTATGGTATCTGTCCTGATCCTAACCGTTTTCCTCCGTTGCGGGATTTCTCTTCTCCCAGTTTTCTCGTGTAACCGTGTTAGCTAATCGGTTGTCATTAGCATAACTCCCGACATATTCTGGGTTTTGCAGTGGTGAATATACCTTAATTTGTTTCATGTTCCAGAATGTGAGTAGTATTCTCTAGGGTCATCGTATTTCCGGTCCACGAACACTGTACAGCGTCCATTTCCGTTAACGCCCCCAACTGACCATTCCAGATCTGCTATCTTTTTCATTAGAACCTTGCTAGATTAAAAAGGACATTCACTTTTGCGACGATTTAGCATCACCGAACGCGAATAGCTACGAACTCAAAGTGGTAACTTGATTGTTTATCATGGTGATACTGGTACTCAGGAATATTTATAAGACACTCATTTCCCAAGAGTAAAGGAACACGAATCACTTAATTTAAACTAAAATCTTCAATGGTCACTGGATACATCATCAGTACCGAAGGTTCATCCAACGGCTGTCGTCTTACCAGCATGTTCCAATGACACAGAGTACAGTAAAACTCTGTCAACATGCAAAATATTTGTCTGATTGCCTCACTCAGTATGAAAATCCTGTAGATAACCTTTTGCTCACGAAATCAATATCAATCGTCCGGTCTAAACATTCTCGTGAAATGGTGAAATACCGTCTTCTTTGCGAATGATATGCAGGCATTAGACAGCACTATTCACAGTTTGATAAACGAACTAAGTATAGTTTGGTAACACCACAGAATCTTGTATTACGACAGGGCGGTTGTGCATTTCTTTACAAGACTCATTCCTAAAGGATTTATACTTTGAATATTTTTGCAGTTTCAAAATGGAACCTCTCGATTGAGTCACTCAACGTTGGGAAATACGGAAAGGGGACTGTACAGACAATTGAGTGAAATCACAGAACTTTGCTGAGTAAATAGTGCTATTGCTTTATGTGTCAACTACAAATTTGCATGAAACTGATGCCAGTTGAACCATTAAGAAAAAGGAAGGCAGGGCGAGGGAAACTGAAGAGAACAGGTACGTTTTTGAGGGGCCTACCAAGTTGGGTAATCCAAAGTCCTCCTCTCGGTCATTGTCAAATCCACGGCTGCTTTGTTAACGCTGCGATGCCCGGCTGTCCAAAACGAATTTTGGGGTTGTCTTAGGAGCTCCAATCTAAAGCTTTTGGTTAAACAACTAATCGATTTCCCATTCGCATAATCGCGTTATTTTTGCGGAGCCAGATGCATGTCATTCAACACCATTCGAGAGGACTCTCTGAGTACTGATAACAAAAGCTAATCACAAGCAATATCATGATCCACCCGTCACGTAGCCTTCAGTATCTCACTGAGTTTATGGACTGAAAAAAGTATCTAATACTCGGGTGAGGCAGCAGTCGGGAGTTCTGCTTGCCTGAAACCTTTATAAAAGCAATAACAAGCATGATACGTTACTCTACCCAGAGCATCTGCTTGCACAGCAAATGCTCGTAAAAATGCGCGAACCATTTAAAGTCATACTTTCTGGCTACCTGAGCATCCTGGATGTTGGAGAGAATTTCATCCTTCGTTATCAATAGCGCCTTATCTGATATGGTAAATAATTGAAATTTTTCCTGATAACAGCTCATTTTGAACGCCAACTGCAGTCACAGTTGCCGTAACATGCAGAAATGTAAAAGTAACTACTCCAAAGGGGTTGATTAAGTCAGTATTCACATTCTCTAAGTTTTATATCAAGGAATACAGCCATGGTTTATTGAGGACTCTACGATTGCACCTGAGGTAGTCTCAAAGAGAAGACATTTTTTCGCGCAACACTCGTGTATAATGGTTACCCAGAAAACTTTGTTGATGCCCTAAAGTGACCCAGTCTATAACCCGGCAGCAAAAGTCATTAGAATCAGAATGGCCTTTATGCGGGACCATAATCTTAGTAAACAAAAGAAATTATGTCTTTCCGCCTACTTTTTATTTTGATGTGGTGAGATAAATAAAACAAACCAGTTCTTATGTGGATTCATACAATCACGTTTCAGTTCAAGTTCTTCTTATAGTCCGAATAACAATTGGTGGCTGGTGAAACTTATATAATGCACTAGAGGATTCGAGTGTATCACTAAAGTTCATTCAGTGTGAATTTTATCCGTCAGTTTTAGGTGATCTATTCAACTCTGTTATCCACTTCGGCGAATTTAGATCAAGCATAGGAAATAATTAGTCAAAATTTCAATTTCAAATTAAGTATACAGAATTGAGTTCAATACTGGCATTTCATCTCTTCTTTGATGGGTACAAAAGCACGGAACAAGTAGTGTTCGAATCTTGAATGAACTTGATCCTGCTAAATAGGCATAGCCTTTGAAAATCCATATTCACTTTATAACAAGAATATTAGTAGGAGGAAATCGCTATTTCTCTTGATCCTCCTCTCTCTGGGGCTTAAAGCAGTAGATATGTATATAAAGCTGATCGAGGATCCCAAATTCACTGAAACGGTCATACTAATGTCATAAGCCCCTTAAAGACGATCAGTGATTGAAAAGCTTTAGGATGGACAAATGCAAAAATTACAAAACTGTACACTTTGAAGGAATTTATTCCACTTGCTAATTTGCTGACTAAAGTAGTCTGGACATGAAGCCGCTTACACGTGTTCAACTGGTCAGTTTATTTGGTATTCACTGAATTTGACTGCAGGAGCGAGTAGGCAAATGTCGGTCCCGGGAAATCCAAATCGAGCTGATCGCGTAATTATGCACCAGCCTGACTTATCCGTACATTGCCAAAGGGTTTTCATGCGAAACCATTCTTCGCAATTGAGAAAGTAGTTGCATATCACCGCTGAAAGAAAATGACGGTTGGGCTAACGGAGTCCATGCACGAATACGGTTTTCACGACCGTTCGACCAGTGCAATCGCTTTCTTATCTCTGACTTGGACAATAGGGGTTTGAAAACTGTCTCCTCGGTATCCATAGGCTGAATTTCATTTGCACCCGTGTATATTTCATTAGAAGACACAAACTGAGCTCCAATGAGAAGGAATAGGAGTGAGTAGAAACTGAACCAGTTAATTATTCGCGAAAAACCTAAAACACGAGATTTGATTGTTGATTGCATGGTCAAACTGTGTTGCAGATTGTAGCGGGAACAAAAGTAGTTTATATATCTCTCTGATGGCTTCCCATCTGAAGCAGCTGGTTTCAGCCATGACCCTCTCATACACATTTCGTTTGGTCAATTTCCGAACAAACGTGAGTTAGAATTAAGCTAAGCATACACAAACATACATGTGAGGAGAATGAGAGTGAGTGGACGCACGATTCTTGTAAATAACGAAACTAAACGAGTTAAATAAACAGCGTCATTTGTGAGGAAATGGGGCAAACCTGTGTCCCCCCCCAAACACACAAGCACCGGTCATGGTCACAGATAACAACCCTCATTCCCATTATCTCTTCCTACCAAATGGAGAGTTGAAAGGGAACAATAGACTTTCCGGTATCCACACTTATGCATGTCCCTAGGCTCATTTTACTTGGTCCGTTGCAATAAGTGATCGCGTAGGGAATACGAAAATCTGCCCTGTTGTTCAAACAATTCCGGTCTTTATTCATCGCAAATAAAGATTATTTGAACTGGACCTTCCTTTATGCTAACCGCCCACGACACAGACCTTTTAATCTGATTTTCCCCATTTGTTGTACGAGATTTTAGGTGTTTAATTAAATGATTTCCATTTTTCGTCGTTAGATATGTGTTGTTCTGCTTGTGTGCGCCGGCGTTTATACGCTGTTTGATTATGTTTACATGTCTTTGTTGTGTTTCATTTCGGACAGGGAGCAGATAAAGCATTGTTAAACATACAAAATATTCAAACATTCTGGTGATATGGTGTTGCCGTCATTCTTCACGAGTTTTGAAACTACCCCAACTGCTGGCTTTTATAAGCTTCATTGCCGAGTGATGTGAGTGAGCCTGGTTACTTATGACTGGCGGTGGTACGCCGAAAAATGACAAAATCATCACGCTTACTAATGAGTATTGTATTGTGCTGCATAGACTTTTGCGTACGAAAATAATGTCGCATTTCAGTCAAAACTGAGTTTAACAAATAATACAAATTAATAAACAAAATAATAAAAAAGTTGCACTCATCACATCGTAAAGGATATAAAAGCACTCATCCAGGAATAATCATTACGCATTAGGACAGGCTGCTCAGGGTTTCATCTGAAACCCGGTCACGGTTTGTCAAGATTCGTGCTGAATATGGGACAATGGAATTCCTTTAGATATTGATTCCGGAGATTGTGGAACGAAAAGCGGATCGTGTAGAAATATGAGAGCGACATTTTGAAAGATCGTCGTGCAGAGGATGTGTGAGATCAGAAAGAATTTTGTTAGCGAATTTCTCACATGCTGATAAATGTTGATCACATAGATTAAGGGACAATTCAGTTAGCGGTACGAAGGACACTCTGCGAATAATTAATAGTCCCCGGCGAAGAATTTTAAAGTCTTTTTTAAGAAAACCTGGAAAAATGACGGAAGAACAGTAAAGAAGGATTGGAAAAACGTTATTATACAAATCAGGAGATGGTGCTTTGCTTCACCTTGTAGTCTCGAAGCCTTCTGATTTGAAACGACAACCGTAGGAGATTCTTTACCATATAGAAATGTGGGGAGTCCCCTTCAAATTTTTATCAATAGTAACCCCTAGATATTTTACAGAATCAACCCTGGTAAGTTATTGAGTTGATCAAAGACGTTTCGGATGGGAGAGAGAACAGACATTCGAAACATTTAGATGTGTTGAGATTTAAACTAGCTCGTGCAGAGAAATCCTAAACAGCAGGTAGATTGTTAAAAAAACTTTGAAAATCATCGTTGTTCGAGACGGCTTGAGGAAGGACAACATCATCAGCATACTTAAACAGATGACACGGTGAGCTGGTTGATGAGTCGCTGATGTAAGTAGAGAAAAGAAACGGTGAAAGAGCAGCACCCTGTAGCACTCCTGAGTTTTTAATCAACGGTTTGAAACCTTACCGTCCATTCCTGTGCGCTGAGTTCGGTTCGTAAAGTAATCAGACAGCCATGCTAATAAAGGCCTGGGACAACCAAATGTTTCCAGTTCGTTTTGCAGAAGAGACCGTGGGAATGAGTCAAATTCCGACGAATAGTTCAAGATGGAGCAACGCACAGATTTCAATGATGCATTTGAGGACTTACAAATGCGGTGAGTGAAGGAGGGCGACAGCGTTAGATTTATAGGCAAACTGAAAAGGGTCGTCAGGAGAATGAATAGAAGAACGCAGGCGCTTAGGTATAGCACGCTCCGTCAGTTTAAGACCAGAAGACTTAAAGGCGATGGGGCGAAAGCGATTTGCTAAAGCAGTAGAATTGACAGATTTAGGGATGGGAATGATAGTGACGGGTCTCAAACAGTCAGGGATAGAAGACTAGATTAATGATGAGTTAATTGGAGAAGTTAATTTATCGGTCAGAGCCACAAAATCATGCCCTAAAAGAGCTGAAGACACTATCAGGACTAATCACTGCGGTAATTTTAGTGGTGCGCAGAAGGTCAAGCACTTCTTCTCTAGAAAAACATGTAACTGTTATATCATCACCCTATCCAAATATGACTGGGCTTTAAGTGGAAGGATGGATGAAAGAACGATTGATGCTGTCGACATCGGCAGAAGATTTCGCATGTTTATTTTTCTTCACACACACCAGTCGAATGCCTTGCTATAAGAATCGAGTGTCGTTGCCACTCAAGAGTTGGCTGGCGAATGCAGTGTTGATGCGCTTGATTTCATCTTTTATTAAGTTGGAAATATACCGCACGCTTGAGTTATTACGAGATTTGTCGAAGTGCTCCATGCATCGTCTTAGAGATTTCAGTTTCTGGGTGGAGATACGGCCATTTAAGACGAACAGTGTTTCTGAGGGGCAGCAAATATCAAAGATTGCGTTGGCCGTCTCTGAGAAAAGTTTGACATTGTCATTGAGCAGGGGTTCAAAAGAGAAACAGGAAGATGCGACCGAAAGAGATTTCTGAAGAAGAATAAGGTTGTTGTGTGAAAGGTTACAGAGGCGAACTCGGATTTGATTTGTTCACCTGAAGGAATGGAATGCTGACCTAGAGTACATCTTGGGCCTTAACAGAAGCAAACAATGATCGGCACTTGAAATTGGAGCACGCAGTTTCGCGGAAAATAAATCGGGGTGCTTGGTAATACCTTATCTAAAATGGAGCCGCCTCTAGTGGGAGAAACGCAGAGATCAGTCAAATGAAACACAGTCAGTGGTAAGGTAGATGCATGATCAAAATCACCCACAATAATATGCAGATTATCTTCAATTGGAAGAACAAAGAACACTAGAAAAAAGTCGAAAAAAGATGCGACATTTTGTTGCAAGCTAAATGGGCAATGTATAAATTAGTTATGATACTACTGGTATGACGAGAAAACCTAGGACGACACTGTGTCACGAGACAGTCAATTCCGCTTAGCGAGTACGTCTAAACAACTTCTGCCTTGCCAGACCAGAAGAAGTTTATATATGTTGCAACACCGCCTCCAATCTTCTTCTTGTTCGGAACTCTGTCCTGACGATGAAGTCTGAAACCGTCCATCGACACAAGTGAATCAGCGATATCCGGGTTCAGCCACAATTCTTGTATGCAGATGACACACGCATGAACATGGATCGGTGATTGAAGTGTGAGGGCAGATCCGACATTTTCGTAAACAGAGAGCGGATGTTGGTACTCAGCAATGCCGAAATGGACATGTTAGCTGGAAGAGTGCATTCAAGAGCTGCCTACCAGCCGGCACGAGTGCTTCTTTTAGATCGATTGGAAGCGCGTTGAGGTGCAGAAAAAAGGGATATCAATATTTGCTGAGAAACGATGCAGATTTGAACAAAAGTAATTCTGAGCGATTGTAGCGATCGAACCAAATATCCAACAACAAAATAACGAAGTAGGATGACACAGAATTGCAGCGTAGCCTGACTGTAGCAAAACAGTCACTATGGTGCAAGTGATACGTCCGCTCTCAGTCTGGTGATAGGGCGTATTCGTCATACGTTTAGTTCGTGGGGTCCTTCTACTCAGCACAGCGATAAATAAAGTGAAAGCTGGCTCCTCATTACGCTCCCTCATAACTTCCACAGAAAATGCACCCATATATAATTGCAGGTTTAACGACCTCCAAGTCCACTACTGGAAGATTTCTTCGTGTTTGTGATTGAGAAGCACCGATGGAAAGGGATCTTCACAAGCATACATCTTTATAATCAGTTAACTGATAACATGCTCCGTATCATTCACCAAAGCCAAGACAGGAGAAGAACTGAATATGTAACTACTGCTCACAACTGCACAGAGTTTATGGTGGAAGTAGAGGTATATATTCAGGTTCTTTTCATAAGCGTGTTACAAATTAGGAAAGACGATTACTGTACCCAGCGGTATGCATGGAGAAAATAGACATGGGTCAGTCGGCAAGAAAATTCCACAGTTGTCATTAGGACAAAAGGGAATCTAATAAAATAACTAGTTTCAACAGCAAAAAACCTGCTTGCCAGTGGCTCTACAAGATGAGTTTACCAGCATACGAATATTCCATCGAAGACCGGAGAAACTCGAGTAAGGGACTGCGTAAAGGAAGAGTATTTACTAACGTTTCTTTCAAGTTTTGATATTTGTCAGAAATCCTTACTACAAGTTCCGCCACTTCATTAAGCCTGTTCTCGCAGTTTCTCCCCATTGCCGCATCATATCTCATCCGCGAAGTATAATTATTCCTTTTTTATGACAACTATCCACGTTGGAAATCGGTTCTTGAATTAGTTTTATCTGTCCAACAGTATGTGGCGCTTTCTAATCCAAAATACATCGAATTCAAGCAGTTGACATGAGCTGTCCTTAAATGACTGATTTCACTTGTTCCCCGCGGCGCATCACAACCCAAGACCATCATCAAGTTAAACGTTCCGTTAACATAAGTCAGTCCAATTCAATGAAGTGTTCCCCAAAGGATGGTACCGGGTTGGAACGTTTTCGTAAATAGTGACAGCTGAACGCTGGATACCCTTGATATCAACACAATGTAATCAATTGTTTATAATACGGGCAAGATTAAAAAGAATCCCATTCATCCTCGGTTCCACTTGTTGACAGTACCAACTTTCCTATACATATCCACTATAACATACCTGTAATACCTTTGTTTTATTGCGCCACATCTTGCCTTTAAGATAAACTATAGTTCCGGGACTCTATGAAAGAGCCTTTCCCTGTGCTATTCCCTTCTCCAAATTAATATAAGCATGTCTGTTCGGATTGACTTCAGCTGTGGAATTATCGCCATGCCCAATTTCACCTATTTGTAATTAGTAGCTCACCGTCGGATAATCATTTTTTTGTAACTGACCCCACACTCGATACCGTCTAACCACAACTGGTAGGCCCTCAACCAAGTGACTAAAGAGAGGTGATCCAAAATCAATAAAATTAGGCAGTTGACCAGATGCTTTGGTAAATACAAGGAATCACGGTTGCGGAACTAGTGTCTGACCTGTCAATTCCAGTATTTCCGGCCAATACCATCACCCCGTAACATAAGTTACCTTTGTTCACCCGAAAACATCACAAAGACCCTCGACTGCCTTGAAATCTCCGAAATGTAGCCGTTGTCAGAACAGCAGATAAGACCAAGAATCACGGGTCTACCTTCAGATACGTACACTTAGGTAATCCGGATGCACCTGCAATCATTCCGGTCCTAACGGATTGATGAGACTCAGGGATTAGATTAATTCCGTCAATTACTCCGCCAGATAGTGGCATAATTTTTCGGCCACCTACTCACTTAGACGTTGGCCTACATATAGAAAAGTCGGGCTTGTAAAGCATCAATTACCAGAGAAGCATACCAACTACAACAAAGTACATACTCCAAATGAGTTGACCTCACTCATCCTCCAGAAGGCATTGCTCTACCCCACCGACCACATTTGGTGCGTCAGTCTAACACACTGTGGCATTATGGCCTAAAGATCGTCACCCATATGTTGATTGATCCGACCAATAGCCGAAAATGTGAAAATCTGAGATTCATGAACTTACTTCCAGCACGGTGTAACTGCGGTTAGTCAGCAGGCACCTGCAATCATTGTTTAATGCAGGTTAAAAAGATGAAAATCCAGGTCCAGATTAAAGCATAATTCATCAAATCAATTTACTCTCATTGCTACCTTTTGGCTGGACGATGGTGGATTCTATTACAAGCATATACAGACCAGTGAAGTTTCGGTAGAGGTGATTCCTGTTGAAAAAACCTGAAGCTTAGCGACGATTGACAGCACGAAGAAGAAATAAATCATCTAGGTTGTATCGTATTTTTGGCGAGATTTTACAAATTGGTGAACAGCTTAAACTAAGATAAGGATTGATATCGGTTGCGAAGGATTAACATGTATGGATGAGATACCGAAGAAGGGAAATAATGCGACAATAATGAGACGCTGCAAGAAAAGGCTGAGTAACGACTAGACGCTCCTAAGCTTTTCTACGTACTTTCAATGTCTCAAAATAATGATGGTTTTTCAAAGGTTCACCGTAGCCACCTAAACAGAGTGCCCTTCACCTACATTACTTATGGTGGTACTCATTACTAAGACGATTGAGAATTCTAACAGAAAGAAATACGATTGATAATTTGTTGTAGGAAAATCAAGTAGCACATTGTCCTGTTCTTTTTATTTCCCTCACCAGAAGCATAACAGCCCCCGACTATTGGTGGGATGCGTCTATCAGCTGGCGGAAGAGTATTAGTGAAGTTTCGTCCTAAGGACATTTCAAGAACTGTGAGTAGTTAAGAGGTTTCCCATTAACACAATCGTGTTTTATGAATTGTGCCTTAAGTTGTCAAACCCACAGGAAATCTTATCTCACTAGCATTCCTAAAACATCTCCCACTTGATGGCACGCGCACTTCCGTGATGTTTCGAATCAGTAATTCCTATAGAAGTCTTTCTTTCATTTTCTCTCTCAGTCCTCTCCTCTCATCCACAAGGTAACGTTCATTATTCATATAAGTCATATGAATCTCCCCTCTTCCCTCAACTTTCGATAATGCAACAGCAAAAAGTAAGAATAGACTAATTTTTCGACAGTTCCTTAGTTCTGAGATATAACGGCGAAGATTCACCTTCAATCCAAGCACCATTTGCATAGACTGGTCCCCAAAAAACTCTAAAAGGCCGTTGGAATTTCTAACTTATTCGTACGTGGTATTGAATTAGTAATAATTAAAGCTCGATAGTAGATACCTGATGGAAGCAAACTTTCGCCTGCGTCCAAACAAAGAATTCAAAACTACAAACGCTCGTCCGATTGGCCGGCGGTGGCCAAATGGATAAGGCCATGGCGTTTGGACGTGAAGGTCGCGGGTTCAAATCCTCCCACCGCCGTTCAACTTCCCCGTTTGGCAGCCCTATGCTGGCCGCGGCCCCCTTCCTGAAAATTGCTGTACATTGTTATTTCAATAATAAAGGAAGTAAAACATAAGAAAAGATAAGAAACATTCAGGAGCAGTCAGTCAAGCGTGCAATGAAAACTTTTTAATTTTATTTTTCATAGATAAAATTGGAACACGTATTTGAATGCGACACAAAGCTTTTGCGAAGTCCCAGAATTCGTCAAATGCAGCGGAAAAAGTGTAGGAATAGCTTATCGTTTTTTGGCATGGAAAAGTAATCAGTCACTATATCATTCCTCACATTATTTCGGGATGGCATCAAAAGTATTTGGAATCGTGTCAGAACTATTCGAAAATATCATCCTCATTCGGCAAGGATGGCATCCCACTCATATCCTTCAATTCTTGTTTCCCAGCTTCGCTAAGTCCACTAACTAAGCTGTTTCTTCGCACCTGGGACCCCGAAACTTTTCCCAAAGATTGGACAACCTTTACCATACCTCCCACACCAAACAACAAAGACAACATTATATGTGCGAATTAGAGAAGCGTCAGTCTCCTCGACAAAGCAGCTAAGCTTTTTGCAACCGTTTTGCTAAACCGCTTCGTTCGGAACACGCTCTACCCGGTGTGGCTTTCGTCGAGGAAGAGGTTGCGTTGACCAGATCCTCACAATATGTCGAACTCTAGAGCACCAGTATGCGTTCCAACAACCCTACGCAGTGTTTTACCGAATTCTACGTGGTATTCGATTTCGTTGACGGAAAGGCACTCTAGGACAAACGTCGAAGAGAAGGGATGCCGGAAAAGTACGTTAGATTGTTGGAACCATACCATCCATGGACACAAGCGCGCGTCCGTGATTACGGTAAAGAATCTGCAGAGTCCTACCCTGATTTCGGTAATCGTCAAGGCCGATCGCCGTCGCCAGTTCCATTCAACTATGTTATAGACAAAAACAACTCGGCCGCTATTGTCGGGTCAGTGACTTCCAGTTCGTCGACATCATTGCTTTTCCGGAAAAGCAACTTTCAACTATAAAGACCTAGACCGGAATGTGTGTGAAGTTAATGCTGTTGGTGTGGAGGTAAACATTAAAAAGGGAGTTCGCAAGACCCATCAATTTTTTTCATTTAGTGAAGACAATTTGGAACAGGTGATTCACTTCAAGCACCTGGTTCCTACTATCCAACGAAAGGCAGAGTCAGAGATGATGTTAAGCGTTGTGTAGACTGCGTAAGGACAGCTTTCCCATTACTTTGCGAAACAAGCCTTCGTGGCAGGCTGCGCACTCGGTGGACCACATACCAACCCAGGTCTCAGGTAAGCATCAGAAACTTGTTCACTAAGAGTGGGCGACATAAAACTGATAGAAAGTCTAGACCACTGATGATGATATATGGCAGAAGTCTAGTACGATCGCCTATAACACGCCGTCCAGTGAGGGCATTGTACAAACGTCGTCATCATCTTAATTCAGCGATCAACAGCAAGCCAAGCACCACTGACCACTGCCGTTTCGCCAAGGTTACCCATGTCTATAAAAAGAGTGGATGTCCAAGGGGAAAATGGAGTGGACCTACAAAGGCGAGAAAAGATAAGAATGTGGCAGTAGCAAACACACGAAGCGCAGTCAAACTACATAGGCGCACTCTTCCAATCATTCTGAGTCGATATAAAATGACACGTTCGCCACTAATCACGGTTCACTCCCATATCCTTCAGCGTCTACATCCAACTAGTTGACAAGTCTTTCAGACCCCAACCACGAAGACGTGAGACACCTAATTTAACTATGCTCGCTGTGCATATTCTCACTCCACATTGCCACGTCATTTGCTTATCTCCACAAGGCTTCATCTACTCCGTAGGAGGAACGCAAAATAGGGCACTGTATGATAGATGAGTGTTCGCCATACGCAACACACGACATAACCAGCGCAGTCTACAAAGCTTCATGCAACAGCGTAATCTAGATCATACAACTTGCCATTTCGAAGATCGACTCCCGCATGCCGGAGACCTCCTTAAAAATTGCCTATCACCGCGTTCATAAGGAAATCGAACACGAATGGAGAGATGGGACACCGTTGTAGAACGCCAGTAGTCCTTTAGAATGAACTTGACAGTTCACAGTATACCTTCAGGCGACCACAGGCATGAAAATACAATGCTCGCAACAGGTTCACGAACTTCTCCGGCATACCCTTCCGGTGCTAAGCACAAAACAGTGCGGTCCAATCCACTTACTTGAATGCGTCTTTCAAGTCCAGAAAGACTACGATCGTAGGGTGGCCGTGTGTGCGGCACACTCCTATTAGCTGCCGAACAGTGAATATCTGGTCGATGCAACCTCGACCTGGACGAAATCCGGCCTGTTGTTCGCGAATATAACTCTCGCGAATCGCTGGCAAACGATGCAGCATTATCGAAGCTAACACTTCAGTAACTATAGGACTTAAACTAATCACACAATGATTACTGCAATCACTCCGTTGGCCCCCCTGGAAGATGGATACAAACAGTGACTCACCCCACAATAACCATTCCAATCGCACACGAATTCACTAACCGAAGTTCGCCACCCACCGCTGTCGCGTATAGGCTCAAACAGTCTTTGACCGTTACCTGAAGCGGCCGCCTTCGGCTACCTCAACCAACCAGTTCTCGCGGTCACCCTTAAGACTTACCGTCAAATGACGCTGCAGCTGTCGACATACCTTATTCACCTCCTTGCAGTTAGAGAGCCAGCGTTTTGGCTCCGTTAGACCTAACGACACCTGCGGGATCCAGTGCCTTTCACAAAGGCTGGCGAAATCTGCTACCAAATGCATCGCCTGCTTGATTTGACCCCACTGCTCGACTACATTGCTGCTCGTCGAAGTTCTTAGTTCCTCGGATAGTTTCTGTTCATAGTGCTGTGAACAGCCGAATCACATAGACGTTCGACGGCCAACAGGGCTCGTGGCCCGTGTCGATGGCCGTTGAGCTGCAGCAAAATTCGCACCAAGACGAACGCATGGTCCGATTCGACGTACGTGGTCCAGTACGATCTACAGTTCTAGATAAAACCGCGCCAGCGGTAGCTTACTGCAATATGGTCGATCTGACTCAGACCGCCTGTCGAGTTGGAGCGCCATGTCGCTGTGCGACGCGAACTGTGTCGAAAATTCATACTGGACAGGAATAAGTTAATGTCGGCACAAAATTGGAGAAGTCTTTCCCCGCCATCTGTTCGCTGAGCAGGTAAGGCGCATCGCCCACCTAAACAGGCTTCAGATGCACTCAGTTTTCCAACTTGTGCATTAAAATCACCTGCCACTACTACAGTGTCCGGACCATTGCTCTGCTGAACAAAAGTGACGAGCTCGTCATAAAACGGCATGTCAGTGATGCAGTCTGTTGGAGCGTATGCTTAGATGACAAATAAACTGCGCTTAACACTACTATACTTTCCGGACACCGATTGATCCCTTCAGTCTCAAGGCACACAACTGACTAGTAACCGCCATCCAATCTACTAAGGACTGCTTCAGCTTTCGCACTTAAGATTATTCCTACACTGCCTTGACCCACAGTTTGAGGTGCTTCGTCTCTCAGTGTGTAGGAAATACCTTGGCAAGAAATTAGGCGTAGTTAGTTGAATTACTCTACTCGAATCCCGAATTCGTGTTTCACTCACACAGCAGACATCAATCGAAAGTGAGTCCACTGTCAGCGCCAAACACGCCTGTTGGCCAGCCTGCATTAAAGTGCGCACAGTGAAGGAACCCAGATTCAGAGGCTGACGAGGCTTGAGAAAATGTGAGCTAACAGACTGAAAACCACCTACTACACTATTTGACAGTGAACCGTTGCGAGTATCGGGCGTGTTATCAGTGGAGATATTATGGGTAGGCAGAAGGGTCAAACAGATTGTTTTGGATACAGAAGAGACAGGTTGAATAAAAGAGGGAATTCTGAGTTCTAAGCAGTAGCATACTTATCACTACCCACCCCACCTGCGCTCGATGCAATGGGCAGCGCGGTCCTGATTATCATGCGCGACGACCGATGCCGTATGGAATTGTTTGCAGGCGTGTAACTCATGAGGTTTGATGGACGGGTAGTGCTAGGGAGTTCAGCCGCTAAGCAGAAGAACGCTTAGGGTTCTCAACCAAAGCCTTTGGCTCTAACAAGTACCTGACCGCAAGAGAGGGGGATATAGCCGGATGGAAGCCCATCTATTTTGATCAATTATTCTCCCACCTTTTTTCCTGTCTGAGCTGCCAACTCAGACCAATCTTCGACCGGGAGGACCACGAGATCACCTCTCCTCTACGAATCTCGAACGGCATTCGTTGTTTCTTCAAAGACGTCGCCTACAGCGGTTCGATAATTTTCGCCTCCGACCAGAGATGGAATTAGGGAAACACGAATCTGCTACTATCACCTGGTCCAAACTGGAAGAGTTGTTTTGTGACTGATTTAAGATGTGGATTAGAACATTAAGGCGGACACGGATCTTTTTCAGTCGGATTTCGGAGTTCGCAATTGGTGCAACGACTGGATTTTGCGGGGTGCATACGTCGCCGCAGGTCGCAACGCTTGGACGGCTGTAATCGAAGACGCCTAAGAAGCCAATCTATCGTTTTGCAAGATCTAGTTGGATAAGAGTAAATTAAGTGATTGATCTATTGCGATCTCATTTGCATAGACCTGAAACGTGATTTGTCTCATATGGGCACATTTGTGCGTACGTACTGTAAGGAGCACTGGCTATCTATGAACTGCTCTACAGTCTGCAAGCCGATGTTCTCTTGAAAGGTCTGGTGAATCAGAGGTATGTCCTTACCAAATTCTGAACACTTTCGCCTAAATCAAAATCATTTTGACATAATGTCGAAATACAGCAAGAAAAGACAGATATTTGGTACTTAGCCAACAGATCTCGTTAAATAAAATAAAATTAGGAATGAGGCTAGTTTTGAAAGAATATCCAGATAACGAATCACCACACAACATATGAAGCGACCAACGGTGCTTATCTCATGTTTGTTTCTGCCCGTCAAGTCAAGATTTTTTTGAGTAATGATGTCAGCCATGTACAGGATTACATATGATCAGTTAAAAAACGTTGAACCAGATGGAGGCGCCATTTGTTCCGATGCTCACTAGGATCTTTTCTACTGAAGCATCCAAACACGCATATCCACGTGTCACGTAATGTGAAAACAGACAATTTGGGGATTTCATGTGACTAATTGATCTTGGATGGGCATAATTCATCACGGCAGTCTATCGCCTCAGCTGATCGTGGCAGTTCACAGTGGGTTGCCGCGTGAGCATGACGTCGCAAACAAAACCGGCTAAGGTTCAAAGAAAATCTCAAAATTACGATGGGGAGCTGCTGCAGATATGATAAGAAAAAAAACTTTTTGATCTATGACCGGGTAAGGTTGTAAGGTGGCCTTTGGTGTTAGAAAAGGCATCAATCCGTAACGGGTAAGTAATTTCACCATCCACTTGTGCTTGATATCACTTGTTGGCCAGTCGTTGCTGAAAGATCCCAGGGAACCGCAATGTTTTGAAATAATTAAGTGTTCCTTTGGAGACAGCCTTTTTCTGAAGAAAACAGAATGAGTGGAAAAGGAGATTGTGCTAATTGGTACGAAGGTTCGGTAGGTTTCTGCCACGGGCAGCAACGGCGACTAAAATCGGCTGTCTAAAAAGAATTTTATTAGTCATATCAATCTCTTCTTCGCACCGCCTCTTTAAGTACTTCTTTGATCTTCATGCATCTTTCCCTTAAGATGTTGTGTCTGCACATGATAACCAATAATGATCTGCCACTGTTGATCAGCTGGGATGATGGATCACCGTGATAAATTAAACCTAGTCATGGTCATTTAACCTCACAAGATCCTACGATCCTGTCTTTGTGTACCCATCACAGGATAATGCACTGGTGGCCAATGACTGGCATCGTACATCGTTTGGTAGCATCTGGTCCTCGTTTAGAAAACTGGTTTTCATGAAGGAGCCAGCGACTGAGGTCTATCAGTCTTATCTAGAGCATGGCAAATGCATATACCTGGTCTACATTACTTATGAAGTGCCGGGTCCATTGACATGAACTAGTGAGCCAATGCGATACACGTGTGGAGTCCAATCCGTCGAACAGCGCAGGTTGACAATGTTTGAGCACGCGAGGAAACTTAACCAGTCGGGACTTGACTGTTTCATGTACCATATCTGACAAGCATAGGTTACATTTCACTAAGCTTCGCAAAATCACTTAGCCTTTTGAAGTAATGTACCAAACATGTGTGAGAAGTTTCACCAGAACATCGCAATTTATCCGTGTCTCCGATCTTATCTGACAAAGAAATTTTCAGGTATGTAACAGACTAGGCAGTTAGTTTGACCTTTCGTTTAAACATCAGGATCAGAAAGTCCACATGTAACTTTCGCCAATGCCGTGTAGATGGACCAGAGTCGTGTTTACCCTAATCCGGGTCTGGGAGGCTACAGTATAACCAGAAGCTGGGAAGTGATTAAATGGAGCTACCAAGCGCCGGGAAACCTGTAGCAGAATCCTGGCACTGTATCCATGGGATTATATTTCAACACGTTTTAGACCTGTCAGAACATATGCCAACGGACCACTCTTAGGACACTTACAACGTGCCTCCTTGAATTCCCGATGTTTACGTTTTAAGGTAAAATAACCCCGCGCAGGGCCGAATGACCGTTGGAAGAAATACAGTGGAACATACTGGGTAACGTGTTCAAGTATATGACAGATAGAGTTAGACTACTGTTATCTTGCAAGTAGACAATCAGTAAACATCCATTTCGACGTTCATCAGCTGGGGCATAAAATTCTACCCCAACTGTTCATACTATGGAGGAGGATTCGACCACAGCGAATAGAGGCCACCGATCCCACAGCACGAAACGATCAGATGCAGCCTTCCAAATAAGCAACAACGACCATGTCAAAAGCGTTGTCCAACGGACCTCGTTATTCGAGGATGCACCTCTAGCATTTGCGCAACTAAGTGTTTTCTGCAAGTCAGCAAACCCGTTCCCGACGAGATGGTGGCCAGATGATCGGTTCATACGCCTATTCTAGAAAGCCTTGCAGGTCAGACGAACACGACAAGGAGCAATGGCCTTAATTGGTTGGTGGGCTACACTGGCCACGTCACAGTGCCACCAGCGGGTTGTTGCGGTACTTTTAGGATGTCGTTTGCCAGGTGAAAACCCACCAAAGGGAAAGCTATTCACCTTGAATAAACCTCTAAGCCTCACTTCCTAGAGCTGGCTGTCGACTGAAATCCAGTCAAGCAGTGCAGCCTCAGCGTTCTCATTGAGAACCACATTATTGACGTCGTCACAGTGCCATCAAGGAGCTCCTGTGGTGTTTGTCCGGCGATCGCTTGGCAGGCGAATACCCACCACGCCCCAGGTACTGCCGCCGCCTGCCCGCGGCCGCTCATTCCTTAGGCTTGGATTTACCTTATTCACGGTAACCGCTTGGGTGGTGGCCGTTCCCTTAGTCGCAACCGAGAAACGAGTCCAGTAGCAAGCGGCTCTGCCCTGACCGGCGAAGATCAAGGAGAGCCATTTTTCAAAGCGACCGAAATCTGTAGGCGATTTGTCATACTAGGTATTTTACTTTGTCAATAAGTCGCAAGTCCATTTTCTTCAGCTTTCAGTCAAAATCGGAAATCCATAGATGTCCAAATGCTTGGCACCCTGTTTTACGATGTCGAAATTGTTTCCATATATCTCGACATTTTGCTCATCAGTTCAACGATATATCTATCTGTGGGCCGAGAAAAACATTACGTAGCCTTGATATTTTTTTAAAAAATGTTCGCAAACACCAGCAGAATTGGGACGACGCCATCCAGTAAGAGAAAACCAGAAAAAGTAAGATCGACTAGAAGACAGCAGGAACTACCGAAAAAAGTGTATTTGAAGTATGTAGGAAGCATGTGCAATAAGGGAATTCACAGACAAAATAAACAAGCTAAATTCGCTTGAATAAGTTGATATACACACTCAAATTGATTCGCAACTCAAGTGATGATGATGGTGATCCTACGAGAAGTGTATACACGGGTTGGTCATTGCTGGGCACGCACAAATGTAGAACACATATACCAACTCTTGCATGACGAATCTAAAACAGGCATGGAGATCGCAGCACAATTCAGATGTTTCCATTTCACACTGATTGATCAGGACGGGTGATGAATACACAGGATAGCAAGCTCGATATCAAGGCACCTTTTGCACAAGAAGCGAACACATTGCTCAGCACCCGAGGAAAATCAGTTCAGGGGAGAATTCAGTTTCAATCTCTATCTCATCGCCGCGCTTGTCGAAGATAGAATAACAATATCAACAGCAGTCCAGCCATGATTGGTATGGCATAGTAATCCCAATCCATTTTCGTGTACGGAGTCGGAGTTGTTTTGGTCTCGTGTGTATCGGAATCCATCGGCTTGGTTTTCGTTGTCACAGAGGACGTACTAGATGCACCATTCCAAAGGCGCTGAATGGATTTCACCTAAAACGAATCGAAACGAGAAGAAAATACGAAGACATGCGCAATGCACGTGTGTGACATCAGACGATGCGAAGCGAGTAAACAGAGCATAACTGAGCAAAAAACAAATATATTCGAATGAAGATCACGTGACAAATCGATGCAGACTAATTGTCGAAACATGTCAGTCTACAGTGTTCAGAGGCACGGTAGAGTGTGGCCGCACACTTCTGTAATGCCCGGAAAACTTTACGTCAAATTGAAAACCATGTGCATAGCTGAATGGGATTCGTTTCAAATAAACTCTTAATTGTGTTTTATTTAATCTCAACTGAAACCTGCTATTTTTACGTGGCAATATAGACACTATGCATCGCCTTGGTTTATATATATTAAAGTGCCTTTTGTACACGCTATAGATGTTGGCAGCGTCATCAAATCCGTAAAGTAACCAATTCCTTTTTTGTTCAAGAAACAATATTTTACGGGAGGTCCCTTGTCTGGGTGCGAAGAGTCGAACCCATTAAATATTACGATATAAATGCAAATAACGTAAAAATTCTGAGTATATCAGTGATGCACAACGGAGAGCCTCCATTGAGAAACTCACTAGTCCAAACTCCCTCAAGTAATCCGAACCGAAGTAGATTGATAATCGAGCCAGGGCCAAATTTACGGGAATTTTTGCGTCCAATGAGGCTTCTGCAGCCATATCATAGTAACGTTTTGCCAGGTGGATGTCCTTTCAAAAAATAGGACGAAATGAAACGAATACCATGACAAATTTCTTTCTGAAATTTTACGGGGGAATAACCTTCGAGTCACGGCGTTTGAGGTAACAAATCCGAACAGTCAACACTACCAACGTGACGGGTTACCAGAAGTTAAAAAACTATAGCAACTAAGCCACACGGATTGGCCCTCGACGATATAACATCCGCAATGTGAGTTGCTACTTTCAATGTTTGTTGTAATAGCACTGACTGTATGAATGCAATATCCCCTAGTGCACCACAGTTGAATCTTTTATCTTTTATTTCCTTTATTAATGAAACAACAATGTACATCATTTTCAGGAAGGGGCCGCGGCCAGCAGAGGGTTGCCAAGCGGGGAAGTTGAACGGCGGTAGGAGGATTCGAACCCGTGAACTTCACGTCCAAACGCCACGACCTTATCCGCTTGGCCACCGCCGGTACCATGATGTGACGTGACGGCTTGCAAGTCTCTACAACTTAAAGAGTTACAAGCCGAAGACCAAATAATACCTAGAAAGTCAGTGGATAGAGGCAAGATGAATTAGCCTACTGGTTCTCCCGGTTGAGGGTTGATTTGAGCTGGAGCCTCAATCGGAAAATTGAGCGGAAGAATGAGTGGTAAAAGGAGATTATCGTCAAAAACAGATGTTCGGGATGCCCGCAGACACCAAGAGAAGTTCGAATGAAGCCTGTACTTAGCGTAAGTTGCCATACAGGACTACAGGTCGCGTGAACCCCAGAAACTATGGATATTGTAGAATTCAATTGTTTATTGGATGCTCGCAGAGCCGTCCCTCCGGATTTCAAACCCCACGAGATATTAGCTTATTAGCAGCCTGGGAAATGACCAAGAGCAGTGACAGACAGGAAAATGGGCAATCAGCTGAGATTTAAACAACCGTTTGCTTTGCATTAATGAGCTAGTAATATTGCCAACTCAAAGTACAATCTACTGAAAAATAGTGAGAAACAGTCAAAGATCGATTACAAAATGGAAAATCGAACATCTGGGTAAAAGCACTCGAATACAAAAATGTCAATGACCGTGGCAGTATATCACAATACTTAATGTCTCTAATTCTCACTTGGGAAGATCTCAAAGACCCAAAATCAATTATGTACCTGGTTGAAGGATTTAAACATTTTGACCGCCATCGATTGCTCATCACAAACCACCTACAATCACTACCTCATGGCGAAACAGAGCACAGCGAGGCAGTCTTTCCGAGTGTATGCGCAAAACGTGTTCCAACCAAATTTACCTATTATCAGAACAGACCTACATGCCACTTGGGTCGTCCTGGATTGCGAATAAGCGAACGGCCGCCACCCACGTGGTTATCCGTGAATAAGGTAGACCCACGCCTACCCAATAAGCGGCCGCGGACAAGCAGCGGCAGTGTCCAGGGTGTGGTGGGTTTTCGCCTGGCAAACGACATCCTAAAAATACCGCAACAACCCGCTGGCGGCACTGTGACGTGGCCAGTGTAGCC
>LUCM01008579.1:33453-49989 GCA_008360955.1 Fasciolopsis buskii
GCGTGAAGGGCAAACTCGTGAGAAAAGACCGGGTTTCACGCTAGCCGTGGATGAGTCGGTCACATCTTTGCTCTCCGAAAGTTGTTAGAGCACCATTTTACTTTCCAAAGGCCAACAGTCGTCGTGTTCTTGGACAATCACACATGCTTTGACTCTGTTGATAGGTCTGCATTATGGCACTGTTTGTTGAGGAATAGAGTATATGAGAAGCACGCGTCGGTCCTCAAAGGGTTGTACCGTCATACGTCAGGTCGGGTTAGGGCCTGAGGCCAGCTTTCGCTATCCTTCGTCGTCTCCAGCGGATTACGGTAGGCAGGCCCTGTATCCCCGTTTCTCTAACTTTTTCATAGAGGATTTTTAACGGAACGCTTTATCTGGTCTTTTAGACGGCGGATTTGAACTCCTCCCCGGGGAAACGGAGATTTCGACTTGGAGTATGCCGATGATATCGTTTTTGCTGGTGGCCAATGCACAGGCAATTCAACACGCGTCAGACCGACTGGCAATTGAAGCCTCTAGGCACGGTACGTGCATTGCACCTTCAACAGGCGAGGCAATTCATTAAGACTTGTAGGAGCTTGTACTTGCAGTCACCCTTTGTGGTGATCGGCTGGAAGTAGTCAATAGTGCCTCGGGAGCCTGATCACACCCGGCGGTGTTGAGGAGGTGGTCACATAACGAATTTCGAAATTCAGGCGTTTCTTTTAATCTCAGTTGCGCACGCAAAACATTCACGTCACAATGATGGAAGGAACAACAGTGAAAAATTTTTCTCCAACCTCGAAAAAAGCGTAAAGGTTCTCGGCCAAAATAGTGGACATATCCGGGATGTTTTTCACAATATCCATCCGACAGCAATGCTGCTTAACACGGAAGCATTACGCCACACCTAGACAACTAAGAGATAAAAAATTTCCAGTTCCGTTCACCAGATGGAAGGTCTTTTTATGTGATCGTGAGAAGATAGGATTATCCTGATGAGATGGTAAAATCCTGAGAAACAGGAAGCGATTTCTCTGACCCTTCCCCAGATAACAACTTGGTTGTAGAAAAACAGATATCAAGGAAGTTTCAAGTACTGCTGATGTATGGTTTTATATCTGAGGGCCCATACAAGAAACTGAAAGCAATACGTGCACAAGCGCCATGATTGGAGGACTATGCAAAAATCCATTTGCATGGTCCATCTACGAATTTTCTGCTCATTAAGAATGTAGCACATACTTCGTAACATCGAGCACCCTAACATTTAGTCCATTTAGAGATCGCTGGTTCGTATGTTTCACCACACCTCGCACCTGCGGTTACCAATTAAAATGTTCTCGCAAACCTAGATCCTGCATCACGTCCATTGGTAATATCGAAAGAGGTTACATCATCAAGGGTGATCCAATGCCACAATAATCCTCGTCAAGGTCTTCAGTATTTCCATCTTGATTTTTGATCCTTTTGCACATTTTTACCGTTTTTTGATGTCGTACCTAAGCGTATCATGCATTTGTGTATATGCTGTGAAAAATTCCTTTGATAGTGCTTATCAGCTCTTCCACGAGGCTGCCGAATCGGGGCACGTCGCAGCACGGGAGTGGGTGGCTTTGGGCGCCCTAACTGGCTGGGGTTTTTACCAGTCTTTATCCAAAGCACATTTGGAATTCGGACAGCTGGCTCAAGAGGGAAATCCGCGCGGTCAATTCGGGCTGGGCTTCATGTATGCCAATGGTTTGTTCGTGAATGTCAGTGTTCCACATGCTCTGGTTTACTTGACTTTCAGTGCTTTGGGTGGAGATGAATTTGCAGAAATGACTATGGTAAGTTGCTGCTTATCTACTGTATCCACAGTTAGTACCCATAACCCTGCACCTTCTCAGGACACTCATTCCGTTTAGTAAAAACGCCTTAGATGCTTGCCTCTGCAAGCCCCAAAGACATGCTGCATCCACTCATCAGGTCACACTGTTGGAGCATAACTACCACTTTTTACGTTATTCCGGAACTGTGTTAAAATTATCCCTTATAAAATAAAACAACAACTCTTGCACAAGATCCAGCAGACATACGTCTGCTCGCAAGCTGCAAAGTAATGCACTAATAGTCAGTACACCCTACAGTACGTACGCACTGGTGTTACCTGTGGCGTAATTCTGGGATAATATGGAAATTAATATAGGTAAAATCGATATTACTTTTGCTGCACAGTCTAGTTGTCAACATCTTGATTTTTCAGCAATTTTTTGCAAATTTTCGTAGATTTCGTACACCACTAGTACTTTGGATTATCCTTTTGTACAACTGTAAGGTAGTCGTTGATAGCTATAATTTTTAAGCTAATACGTCTAATGTATATATAATACTCGGTGAGTTCTCACTTTCCTCGATGTTTCTCTTTTTGGGGTGCATTCATGGCAAAACAATCTATTAGTTAGACATTTTTTCCTCTTATTGTTTCATCGCACAGTTCCGTTTAGACAGTTGATTCCAAATGTGTGCCGTTTGAAATAACTCTGTCATGCACTGGCAAATACAAAAAGTCTGACCTGATTATTTTGGAATATTTTGATATCTGGAAAATTGAGTTTGTGCAGCAGAGGTTATTTACTATCAACACTGTTGTTTACCGTTTTTGTTCATTTTTACAATAATTTGCTGAATGTGTGTACATGGAACAGGGATATCGCCATTGGACGGGGCTCGGTGTACAGGAGAACTGCGAATCTGCATTGACTTATTACTATCGTGTTGCAAAGAAAGTGGCCAAAGAGATTTCCGATCGTGCTCAAGCCAGTGGATCTACAATTCTTGGTCCTATGGTTCGTCGTGCTCGCCTCCTGGACGAGGTCGACTCACATAGTGGCCTATTTGGCCTGTTCGGAAGCGGTGGGCCCGGTCGAGCAGGGTCAGTCGGCGAGGCGGTCGTAGGCGGTCTAGTGATGAATGACGATCTTTTCCAGTACTACCAATTCATGGCGGATAAGAAGAATGACAGCGCACAGGTTGGCTTGGGGCAACTGTATTATCATGGAAGACATGGAGTCGAAAAAGATTATCAGAAGGCTTTCTATTATTTCACTTTGGCAGCGGAAAACGGCAATGCCTTGGCGAAGGCATATCTTGGAGAGGTAGAAACAAATTTTGGTGTATTTGCATCCTGCCTGCTTTCTGTTGCTACGGCTTCAGTTTATAATAATAATAATAATAATAATAATAATAATAATAATATTAATAATAATAATAATAATAACTATCATTACTGCTGAGTAATTTTATTATTGACTTCAGCATGGTCACTGCTGCTTATCCAAACAATGTAAGCATTTGCTATAGTTGCTTTTAACACGTTTACCAGAATTTATTGGTTATCACAATGAAATCTTACTATTGTAGCCGAATTTCATGGTATTCCCTAGGGAATAGTAAGGCTTCGTTGGATTTCTCACTAACAATAACTAGTTTTTCTCCAAAAGCCTGAGTCCATTTGTGTTATGGTCGATGACCATTCCAAGGTTTTTGGAGCCGCAGATTTCATTCCTGTTATTAATTTTCTAAAAGAATCTTTCCTTTTCCCAATATTTCAAAATTGACGTTATTTTAAATATCGCGCGGCTGAATATCTTTATATGTCCGCGAAAAGATTCATAAAAGCCCGTTCTGTGATTGGCTAGTCCACACATCGATCAAGGCCACCCAACAAAACTATACAAACGATAGAGCTCACTTGAATTCTGACTTTTGTTGATGGGTCACCAATAAACGCGCGGCAGTACTCTGTGTTCGTCCTCTCTCTTCCGCTAGCGGGCTGGGCTAGCTGTTCGTATTTCGCACCGCTTATTGTTCCGTGTGGCTGCTCATTCAAGGGAGCAGCAGATCTGTCCCATTCGTTGTGTGACTACGGGCCTTGAGTCTTGAGCCCGAACTTTTTGTTTCCAACCTCTGTGTGTGTGTTCATGTCCTACTAGACCACAGGCTGTGTGCTCGCTCCTGTGATATCGTGCGTCGTGAGTACTTGTGTCTTGTGCTTCAGTGTGTTCATAGACCAACCAAACTCGGCAACATGACAATTTGACCTAGTAACTGCGTGCGCATATTGTGTGAAGTCGACTGCTTCTGGATTTAAACCGTGGCCTACCGCAATCAGGAGAACTTGGAGCACGACAATCACTTCCTTGTTCCGATATAATTTTAGCGACGCATTTGCAGACGTAGAAACATGAATACGACGGGACAGGCAACGTTCACTTACCTTGTTTTGTCGTCAGATTGGTTGAACTATGAAAACACAAGACACAGGACGTCAACACTACGTCGCGCAACACCAATGACGTTACGAGGCCCAACACAGACAAAAGTATCAAGGCCCCTGAGACCGTTCATAATAGCTATGATGTCTGACCAAACTTGCTATGTTTGGATATAACGAACTAAGAACAGAGTACAAACTGGACACACGAATGAACCAGGGCAGAGAAAACCATCGTTTGCACAAGGGGGCTCTGGCACATGTATGCTAAGGCAGGCAGGGAAGCAGCGGCTTTGCGATTCGACGCAAAAGTACGGTAATCAGCCAGACCAAAAATATCAATATTCGAGACGAAAGTTTCGGTTACACTGATCAAAATAAGATGGTGAACAAATGGAAAGATGTTTTTAACAGAAGTAAATAGGTGTAACAACTTTGATGACTCTGAATTTTGGGGGATTTAGCCGTTGCCCGAACACGAAGGTGCACATTCAATCTTCACCGTGAAATGCCACGTTCGTTCTGTTTCATCTGCCTTTTGATGTTCGTCAGCAGTTACAACGCATAATTGTCCACGTGCTAAAGGGTAAACTAATGGGTTAATATTATTAAATTGTCACATTACGCCGTTAGCAGTTTCAGGACCGTTACACATTCAGATTACATACAGTCTCGAGTCATGTAGTTTCCAGTACATAGACTTTTTCTTGTTTCGTTTGTGAGAACATTTGATCCTTATTGAAACTGCCATATTTCTAGCCTATGTCTTTTCACCCAGAATTCAGTTTTGACTGCTTTCTTGAAGAGAGTAAGTAGCTTTTGAATACTCTGACAATTCCGGGTTCCCTTTGATTTCCCCACCAATGCTATTGACTGGTTGGTGGTTAATCTCCACATGCATTTCGAAATATCGCGACAGAATTTCCGCACCTCTGGGTGAAACGTGACCTTCTTGGAGTATTATTACTGTTGTCATGAAAAACCTTAAGAAATTTCGTGTATTTGGTTGATAATGGAACAAAATGGTCACGGAAAATGAAGAGTAACATGACGAATTAAGTATCTTATCTCACCAGCTTTCCATGCGAATGAAGTAAGCCGACGGTGTGTGGAGTATCCATTTTGCTGCCTAACCTTATTATATGTATGTCTGCTGACCAAGTGCCATCGGAATCATGGTTTATATTTTGCAATAACCTGTGTACTGTTTTTGTGCCATGGAAACCATGGTGAGAAGACAGAAATCAATGACAGAGATAGGGATAAGAAAACAGACGCGTATAGAATTTACCAAACATGACAGCTTTTCCAGACTGGTCCTTCACATCACCGATTGTCCGTCGTCGCGCATGGGGTATTGTACTGCTCGGTCTCAGTCCAGAGTAGCCATGTTTATTCAAGGATGCACCTCTAGCCTTTGCGCAACCAAGCGCTACCTGCAAAACACCAGTTATCCTAGACAAGTCAGCGACTAATTGACAAGTTCATGCGCCTCGTTCGGAAAATCTTGTAAAGTCGATGAAGTATTACAAGGGCAATTATTTTATTTCGATGGCGGATCACACTCGCCACGTCACAGTATCAGCGGCAAACCTGTGACAGTTTCTGCGTAGAACGCTCGGCAGGTGAAAGTCCGCCACGTTCGACATCGCCGCTGTTTTTTCGTAGCTGTTTATTTAGTGAGCATGAGTACCACTAATTCATGGTTATTCACCGGAATGGTGATTGTTCGCTTATCCGGAGTGGTCAAGTGGATTAAGCATCTGTCACCAAAAGCGTCAGAGGTTTGAATCCAGATCTGCCGGTCACTTTGTTGGTAGACGGCAACCCGCTATCGTCCGGCCCGTTACCACACCTGATCTAGCGTGACCTTATGTGTTTCTATGCCACTTAGTTTTAGGGGCAAGGTTACCGGTGCCCTCCCCTCTGTGTAGTGGGCTCTAGTGACTGTGGGACATGTTCTTTCCACCGCACTCATGCTCCAACCATTTCGTAAAAAAATAAAAATCCACAACCCGGAAACGTGCAGGTTCCATGCAACTCTACCCCGAGTACCGACTCAGACTGAGACCGGGGACCCATGGTTTAGTAGATAAACCGCGGTGATAAAGAGGGAAGAAGAGGAACTACGTGGACTCCACCGCACAAACTGGTCTATACATTCTCCATCTCCACATCATCGATTGACCATCATGATTTGTTGTTTGTCGTTGGGCTAGATACTTCACGATTTCGCAAATCGAAGTAGAAGTTTTTCATAGGGTGCCCCATTTTGAGATTTTGGTTGAACGGTCTAATCTACACGGCAGTAATATTATTTAAAGTTCTTGCAAACCGGTTGGAATTGGTGACCGATTGCTGAGTTTGTTCGAATAGATAAACATCTTGAATCCCCAGTACGCCCCTCCGCCACGGATGCCGGTGTGTATACGATCGTATGTTTCATACGTCGATCATGGTTAGTTTAAAATCAGAGTTTAGCCCTTTCCCCAGATTGATTATCACTCAACCCGAAGAAGAGCAGCGACAGGCGTTCTCCTTCGTCATCTCATTTTGTTAGGAGCACTACCACTAAGAGGTAGTGCGCAGAACTTCTTCAGTTGGGAGCTGTTTGAGACACGGTTATTTGGGAGTATTTCGATTGACATTCAGTACGAGTAGTCCAATGGGAGCTCTAGGGATTTGGCTCCGATCAAATTGAGAGATTTGAGCCCCAGTCTTGGCACATCTTTTGATTATGACCTCTACGATATCTCGGACAAAATAATCGATGATAAAGAGCCACTCCAGTTTCAAGATGGCCTCTAGGCCATCTAACCTCCAGACGAGAATAAAGCAAATGGTCTCCATTGCGTCAAAGTCTCACTTGGAGAGAATGTAAATTACTACTCAACCCTACTAAGAACCAACTCCATTTGGCCATTGGATCCTCATGACCGGCGTAGATATTGTTCGGGCATGCATGTGCTACTTACGGATTTGGAGGCCAGGAAAGCCAAACTCTGCTTGAATATTGCTTGAGAAACTGATCTACCGTCTACTTCTATTTTGATTTGACCACTTTGTTATTCTTAACGCAATGAGCCTAGACTGGTTACTTTGCTCGACTGTATTCTGTATGCTGCAGTTTTCATAGTATCAAATCTGGATCGAAAGAACGAAAGACCAAAGTATTATGTACTTGTCCATTGCATGTTGTTGTTGATACAGGCGAAAACCGACCAACAATCCGCTTACCGCGGTTTCCCACTGTTTTTTAGTCTTCATTTTCAGATAATCAAGTTTTCATGGAATCTGAGTTACACGATGTTGGTGTGACACCTGCGACCCCAAAATCCAAAATGCTGCATTTACCTAGCAATCAACGGATACCCTGCAGGCTGCGCCAAAACTCGCCGCAGCTGAACTTGTTGTAGACTTATCAAAACCATTAAAATAACAACCGTTATGGTCTCAGATGGTCTTCCGCAATTCATGGAAGCCCGTAGCTATTGTGCATATTCTTGGACGTTATTTCATAAAGATTCTTTGGACTGAAGAAAATAAAGTGACCTATCATAACCTGGTTTCCGCGTTTTAATCGTTCTCTGCGATCAGTATAGATTAGCATAAAGTCAAACCGGCAGCATTTTGGCGGTCGGTTCCGCCTGATCAGTCTCAAGCGGTTCTGCGATATCTTCGCTGTTTTTCTGAATCACTCATTTGCATTTGGCCGGACGCTCCGGCGTCTACTTTAACAACGGAGTTTATTTTTAGTCCTTCTTAGCTCCCCTTGACACAAGACCACTTTCTGACTGACCTCGACAAACTAACTTCGTTGAATTCTTTTCAAAATTCCCACTGAACAATTCAAAACTCCTCTTGGTTACACTTCCTTCCCTCTACCTCTTCATCAACCTTCATTGTTGTGGCCAAATTCGTTAAGTGAACTGATAGCCTTGTAATCCTTTCGCTCTTGTCTGATCAACATTGCTTCACGTCCGCAAAATCTAATATAACATGATACTAATAGCTATTCATTCAATTTATGCCTCCATCCTAACACATTCAAGTCTGGAAAAAATTCACCATAAGAAGGATTGTACTAATGAATTTTTCTAGATATATAATGATGTAATGGCATGAGTACGGATCACTGAAAACGATCTTGTTCGCCAAATTGAGTTTTCCCAATGTGCTCAGTGGGGATTTTCAAGGAACATCCAAGTCTCCTGGATGTGGTGACTAACTCTGCCCCCACCTCCAGCTGTAAAATATGACTGTCAGAATAGGCACCGACTTATAGTTATTTTATGAGTACCAGCTATTAACTCATCGATCTCACAATCTTGGACAGTTTAGTGTTAAACAGGGTCTTAGCCTTCGTTCTGTAGGTCGGTTTTCTTCTCGTCTCACTTTAATGTTTTCCCTTTTTATCCCATGAATTGATCAAGAGATAACGCTAACTTGCAGCTTTACTGTTTTAAATCTTAGATTTATTCTCACATAACTTCATCGTCAAACTAGCATGTGGCCATCGCGCCAATGCCAGTGAAAGTCTCGAACAAGATTCTCTTTTCCTCTGCCTATTTTGTTGCACTAGAAGAGGCATGCCCCACAGCCATTAGGGCCGTGATCTGTGCTTATTGCAGGCACCCGTCCGAGTGACCCTAACTCACGTTCATGATCTCCCACATCAACGTTTAGCTTGGTTTCTCTGCACCATTGTTTGTCGGCACTTAGCGACGGAATATCGTACTCCCAAAGAAAGGATGATAGACAGAACGAAGCGATAAACCGTTCGCTGTTTTTCATACTAGGGAGTTAGTCCAAAGGGTCTGTTAAAATGTCTCGTTAGAAAGCCGACTCACAACTGCATTTTCTTCGCCAAAGTCGTTCATTCGGTTCGGTTTTTTAAACAGGAAGTTTTTGTCAATTCTGCTTTTTCCGCCTCTCGGGTGGGTATACTGCGATCACAGACAGTTAGACGCCCCTCTGTTTGTAATCAACCACGTTGTCATCCGTCGGATGAAGAAGTTAAAAAGGAAGTTCATCTAATTTCCGATCTCGGCTTCTACTAATAAATTCTAAATGGTTGGCCCTGCTATATCCGTCAATTAAGCCGGGATGTGCGCATCTTAGACATAAAGTCTTTTTCGGTAGCTTCAACACTGTTGGTATTTTTGTTGTAAGCGGAAGAGCAGAGCGAGGACGAGCAGGTTAGATCCCCCCGCCAATTGCAGGGCTAAGGGTAATCGTTTCTTTAGCTATTGGGATGATCCTTTATTCTATCAAATAGAGGCTCATGGTTTCAGTTAAACTTTTTAACATGACTAGCCTACCATTGTACGGTTTTCAGTTTGTAAACGTATATCTTTCATTTTATTTGGTTTGGTTTGTGAGTTCTGTTATTCGCAGTTAGTGCCTGTACGTCACTTTTGTATGCCTCATGAATGATGCAGTTTTTTGTTCATTGGTTTGGTTCAAAGAAACCTGACTGGTCCTTGTCAAAGTTCGTTGCAAAGGGAGTTTTCGCCTTAGCAGTATCGTGGCTGAATCGGTCCGTTTTATTAGATATTCACGGTCGCATTAGGAGAGATCGTGGGCGTTTTCTGACAACAACCAGAGTAAGAACATGTGTTTACGTTGGCATCTGACCATCATGCGGCATCGAGTGGTGATTGATCGGGAAAATCATGGGATATCAAAACTGGGAACCGTCAATGACCGATACCAACCAATCAGCGGCCTATAAGAAGGTAAAGATTCAATGTCAAACAAGTCAGTCAACAGTCTTTTTCACTACAAAGCAACCTTGGTCACGTAGAACTGGGATGTGGCAATCAAAGCGGACTAGTCAGATGTCTCTCATGAATCACCGTTATTAACAATTGCAGTTGTTCATAGTAAAACTACGATACGCTTTGAATAATTGAGCGGGATTCTGTATCGGGACAATGAAATAGGCCAATAAAAACAAACGACCACTGAATGGTGAATGACCCGACTGATGGTTATCAATTAGTTTGGTTCGATAGAGGATCACCAAAAGATAGTCGTACAAATTTGTAAATTTTTTACATTCTTGATCCCACGAAACAAGATGGGTTCACGTGCGCTTGTGAAATGTGCATAGAACAGTATAAAGCAGTGACTATCCCACGAGTTTCTACGACACCTAGGCTATAACTCAGATTTGCTCTTCATAGGGCCCCGGTGATCTTGGAGTTCGGAATGTTGGGACGTGAAGTTAAACGACTCTTGAAGATTGTAGAATGATGGAGTTTAGTCTTATCAGTGAGGGGTGTGACTTCTTGCACCTTCAATGATCACGTTTTTTTAGTCGCCTGTTTTATTTTTGTGATTTTGCATTTGTTCCTCCCTATCGTTTTATCAGATGTACCTCACCGGTCATGAAAAGCTCCAGGCCAATCCGGAAAAAGGCTTAAAGTTACTTCGTGAGTCTGCGGACGAAGAAAATCCGCTTGGTCAAACCACTTTGGGTATGGCACATTTACACGGTCGTGGGGGACTTTCACCAAATCCATTGAAAGCAATGGAACTGCTTATTCGCGCTGCAGATCACGGTTGGGCTGATGCACAATTAGCACTGGGAAGACTCTTCATGGGTACGTCAATAACCCAATCAGTGTTATATTCCCGACGTGATTCTGATCTCTATTTGACTATTCTTTGTTACATCCCCCATCTCCATTACTGACATCTCTGAATGCAATGTTCTTCCTAAGCTAGGGCAATTGATGAAAGGTTGCGCAACAATGATGCTGCTCGATTTTTACTAGTCCCTGAAGTGCGCTCACTTCTTTACCATACGTTTAATCACCTGATGCAAACCATGTGTATAGCCCTCTAATTTGATTAGCGTCATTGACTTTTCTTCAGTCGAGAGTCCGACCACTGTATGCCGATTTGCTAGGCCTTAATCCTGTCTCGCATTCGGTTTACACAGAAATCGATAACTTTTCTGAACGTTTTACTTCATGACGACGTTCTTGGTCTTCCCAGTTCAACTCTTAACTTTTAAGATCCTGTTCTTTTGAATGTAATCCTCTTTATTCCACATCTTCCTCAACCATGTTCGCTGCTTTTTAGAAGAAACGACAACTCTAGTATTTTCGTTGCTGTGGGTGTTAGTTTTGCATAAAACTTCTATTTCCCAACAATTTTTAAAGCTGACCACGTTTCACGTATCTCGCGTTCGAAGATTTCCAGGCACTCCAAATTTTTACACTTTCCAGCTTTCTGATTATTTGGAATGCGTATCGATGGGGCTTGCGCGTCTCATGACTTGTATTGGCTGGTCACCTATACTCGCATAGGAGTGTTTCCTGGTAGTCTTCTTTTTTTAGCAGATGAACTAGCCATTCAAAGTCCGCACCCGGTTCTGTACGATCGCCCAATCCCAAACTCTCAGCCCATTCCACTGCGTTGTGCGAATGAGTCTCGGAGGTTCAAGTAGATACTGTCTCCAGCATCGATAAATGCTAGTATCCGGGTAAGCCACAGGCTGTCTTCAGTATTCCACATAGACACTGCCAATCTCGTATTGTATGAGGTACGCCGACACCTAGTCCACTTTTTGCATCTATGCCACCATGGTCGACTGCATTAGTTTTGCTGTGCCATGTGGCGTTCCTTCTGAAATGCGCAACGGATAGGCTGGTTTTGAATTGAATGATCCCCTGAATCTTGCAAACAATGTCTTTATTAGTACTTTAACTTAATTGTACTGTTAAATGGTACTCGCAATTTTAATGACATATTCTCTATGCTCTGCTTCTTTACGAAGTACGTGTTGCCGATGATTTCTGGCGATTCTTCGCTCACGGTATAGCGCTTCTGTATTTTCACTGGCAAATTTCTATCAATACTACTTATCGAGACACAGCATATTAACTCAAGTTTAACGCTGCGTGTCACACCGCCTTGTCTGTGGTTCCGTTTTGTTTAGTGCAATTGCATGGTTCTTTAGCCCTCTGCTTCGTACCAAACTCCGTTCTATTGTTTTCTTTTGCCAATCAGGTACACTTGGCATGAAGGCTGATTTCAAATTAGCTTTAAAGTATTTCACTCTGGCTTCACAACAGGGAAATACACTCGCATTCTTCTATCTCGGCGAGATGCATGCGACCGGTGTTGGCGTTCTGCGGTCTTGTACAACGGCCACTGAAGTGAGTTGTCTCGTTCCCACTCTTCTCGCTCTGTATGTTTCGCATCTTGCACCTGATTTCATTTTGCCTATCTGCTTTTTTCTAGCTGTTCAAAAATGTGGCCGAGCGTGGGTCCTGGTCAAGATGGTTTATGTCGGCTTATGCAGCCTATCATAATCAGCGGTACGACGAAGCGTTTATCACATATCAGCTGTTAGCTGAACTGGGCTACGAAGTGGCACAGAGCAATGTGGCTTTCATGCTAGAAGAAGGTAGGTCTCATGGCCTAACCAAACGTCTTACAAACGCGGAAATTTGACTCACAAACTGACTCTTCTCAATTTTCAGGAAAGGTCACTATCCTAAATAAATCGGAATTTCATACACGTGCACTCACGCATTGGCAAAGGTCGGCCGCGCAAGGTATGCTTGCTCATTCTCGTTAATTTGTTTTACTCAGCGTTACGTGTGTATTTAATACATTACCAGTGCTCTGCTCATCCTTAAAAATCCTAGAAACACTTTGCATCTGTTTCATGTTGGAAATCGTTATTCTTTGTTTTTGCTACGCTTCTTACGGTGGAGTAGTCCATCGCAGAGGTTAGGTCGCTTGTGAACAACGGTCTGTGATCATGCATACACAAATGCCGGAATAACGCCATATAATAGAGAGTATTCCCCTAAGTAAACACTCCCGTTAATAAAAAGTGACCTTGGAATCAGTTTCATTAGTAAGGAGTAGTGTGACATACCCAAATCTCTGTACGTTCATGTGATGCAGTCTGTTATTGCTTGGACAAAAATCGTAAGCTTTGTTCCGATGGTCAGATGAACGCTATTTTGAGTTCGTGCATTATAAAAGCGGAGGTCGTCTGGCGTGCCATAAGGCAGGAAAGTCATACCACGAGATTACCAGGTTTTATTTTTCAAAACGGGCCATATACAGTCAGGTCAATTGAGCCAATGGTGATGATGATACACAAGTTCCAGGGAGGTGGACACCACCAAGAGGCGATGCAGCACGATAACGGTTTGGTACACCTCTGGGAAACTATTTTGTCTGGTTGTCCGAACAAACTGGTTTTCCCAGCCGACATTGCCAATGGCTGAGTCTCGTTGGAATTCCTTTTCCGGTATTATCTTTTAAGGGGAAATCGTAAAACAATTTTCCAACAGGACAACGCTCCTACGCAATATTTTTCTGTTTTGGAAGGGATGCGTGTTCTTATCGAATAGCGGGCTGCAATCGCCGTGTGGATTAGGCGTCTGTCGCCCAAGGGAGGTCAGGGATCCGAATCCAAGATCTGCCACTCTCTTCGGTAAACGGTGACAGTTGGTTATCGTTCGGCGCGTTATGATAAATGACTTAGTGGAACTTTATGTGGTTCTATGCCGCTGCATATTTCAGGATCATTGTCTCTCAGTGTTGTAGGCCTTTGAGATATGCAACAGGCAGCGTGCATGACAAATCAGAGGAAGAAACTCCGAATACCTCAGTGGCCGAGTTGTACGATTTGCACTCGTTCAGCTTGGGTTTGAGGTCCGTTTGGGGAAAAGCGGATATGCACTGCTGATGATATATAGTGATAAAAAATTTGTGCAGTTAGTGCTTCCGTAGTCTTTAGTGATGTAGTAAGCATCGATGCTGTATGCTAAACTATCACACCGATTGGGTCCAGATTGTGTTAACGTTATGTGACTCGAAGTTGCTCAATCCGTTTCCCAGTCTTTTCGACCTCGGCGAATATGCGTTGTTTATTATTCTCAAGGGTTTGCAGGATACAGCTGCTTTTACGGCGAGTGATTCTGTGGCTTCAGGCAATCGATTAGCCGTTGGTATTATATCGGGGTGATTTCACAGACAGTTAAGGATAAACACTCATCGAAATTCAAGAATGAATTCAACAGAAAGCGCGCTTTATTTCCTTTATTGTCATCCCCATGGTTCGCTACATGGTAGATTGCAATGCCTCAGTTTGACGACCAGTCAGTTGTGTGAGACATGCTCGTTACATGGTCCTTCAATCTATAAATCAAAATGAATAACAGTTTTATGTTTCTGTCGTCTCTCGTGATACATTGCATGCAACATTAGGAATGAAAGATACCTTATACAGGCTTCGGTGAAAATTTTGACCACTAATGGTGTCCTGAGTGTTCGGAATTAATCTTTGCATTAGAAAGAATCCAACCCGATGAAAATGCACCTAGTCGTAGTCTGATGGGTTGCATAACTTTGCGATCCAATGAGCTATATTTGCCGTGCTGGGAGTACAACTGTGCCTGAAAGGCCGATAATGGATAGACGTTAGTTAAAGTTCAGTTTTAAAGAGTCAGTCGCCCAGACACCCTCTACTTCTTCACGACCGACTAATCAGCCCCTAGAGCGTTTACTGTGCCGCATAAAAGAGAAAACCCATTTCCGATCAAGAAACACTACCTAAACGTAAGAGTGAATTACCTGAGTTTCTTCTTCATGATAGGAAAACTCGTTACTAGGCGGTTCCCAACCCGAAGGATATTGCCCCACCCCGTCCCGTTTGCAAAGTGCGTAGGATCTGAAGTCACATTATAATGTTAATTTACTTACCATGCGAATCAAAATAAGGCATCATCGCCAACGAGATCCTGCGTGAAATATCCGCAGTGTCTTCCTCGCGGGTGCCTCGTTTACGTTTTCACTCTGGAAACATTTCATTGGTTTTTGTTTCAGACTATTGAGTTAGATGCTCCAGTTAGATTTTCTAAACAGGACATCCTGCGACGTTGTGAAAAACGGCGAATTATCTTTCGCCCAAACATCTACATTAGCTTTTCTATGAATAATATTATTTTTCGTCCTTCCGATATGAACCTCATGCAAGAGGTTACTTACAGTTTAACTGTTTTGTTTGTGACCAAATGTTTTGATCGACAAGCTGTTCCCTGCGCATTTATGACCACTACTAAATCCTGTCTTCTTTTCTGTTCTCTAAAAGGGTCATCCAGTTCTCGCATCAAACTAGGTGACTATCACTACTACGGTTGGGGCACCGAAGTAAACTATGGCAAAGCGATCCAGCATTACCGAATCGCTTCAGAATTGCATCGGAACTCGCAAGCAATGTTCAACTTGGCATACATGCACGAACAAGGATTGGGTCTAAAACCGGTGAGCTGTCACAGAACTAATGAGGTTCTCATTTGTCTTTGTTAGAACAAAAATGAAGTAGTTATCTTATCATGAAGCTACTTTCCAACCATAAGTTATACCGATAGTTATTTTGAGTGAAGGTATGCTTTTAATCGATTATTGAGACATGTAGGCGTTAGTAACTAAGACTATGTCTCCGTTTGTGTCCGATGTTTTTTCCCTTTTTGTTTTCATTCGCGTTTTCCTATTTTGGCAGTGTGTACATTTTGTGGGGTTTCAACGACTGGCGAATCACTTGTGCCCGAAACTGACAACCTAATTCACTGAAATTAATTTGATGTAAAAACCGTTCACGAACACGGATTCAAAAACAGCCGTTATCCAACCATGACGGCAACGAATTCGGTGATGTCGGGGAACGATAGACGCACAAGTGAAAAGTAAATACAAAAGGAAGGATTTACCGTTTGATTATCATGACCCATTCTCACTTCAATTACCTTGTCTATGAACTCGGCAGTATCGATTACCCAGCAATTTCTAAACTTAACATTTTTCACTGATTATTTCACACGAAGGCATGAGCTGAAGGGTGTGATAGAACGATGTTTTAAATTTGGTTCCACGCAAGCCGGTAATTCAATATTCCAGACGGAATCAGTCTTTTGAAGAAAAGTCATCTTGTGTCGTGATAAAAGAATGAACGTTGTCCATGACCTATTGAAGAAGCTAACGTCGATCAAGAATTACCTTTTAGGAACACTTGTTCACACAGTTTAGTCCAATTTGAGGTTCCTAAAAAGTTCTACAAATTGTTCCATTCCTTACATCGGTTTAGTGGAAAACGCCGCGTACACATTTGGGACGTATGCGAAGGCCAGCCATTACTTTCGAAGATTATCAGACCATTAGAGCAAGTATGCCGTAAAACCCAATAAACAGAGAATCAGGTGAAGCGTCGTTCAGCAGATGCAATACGATCGGTTGTACAGATACATTATATATATATATATATATAT
>LUCM01008581.1:27703-37952 GCA_008360955.1 Fasciolopsis buskii
AGTAGAACATCCTGAAATGCCAATTCTCCCGGTTCAAAGTAATTCGATTCACCGGTCACAGGAAAAGGTGAGCGCATGTTCGCGCGTACGACCGACGGCCATCTGAACGATCATAATTGAAATGATTCTTTGCAGGCGAAGTAAATCAAGGGATTCAGTGTATTGACCTGAGAGGAGCAACCGTGGCATAATTTAAGCAAGCAAATGATCTACAATGATGTACAACCAAAAGCGATATTTTTCTAACTGGTTTACTTTTTACTGGCAAAGTCAAACGAACAAATGCCTTGGGTAATGAAAACAGGTACGCAAGACGTCAGAGAAGAAGCAATCATGAAAGGAAAAAAACCCGGCTGAACAACCGAGAGGTGCAACGAAGACTGCTAATCGAATGCAACAAGGGTGATGAGAGCCAAAACTGAAGAAAGGAGATAACAAACGGTACGGAAAAGCAGAATGAGAACTGAATCGTATACTCCTCACAATGTGATGGATGCTTAAGGAAAATTTTGGGATAGATCACAGGTGCAAATGATTAGCAAACGACATATCAAACAATAAATACATACACCTAAGCCGAAAGTGCAAAAGTGTGCTCCAAAAGATCAGCGATGAGAGAAGTGTAGTGAATGGGGATATGAAAAATAGGACCTGATAGAGTAAAACTCGTTATGATCACAAATGTCTGATTGAATGAGGTGATTTTGCTGATGAGTTAATGTTCGTGTATGCAATTAAGAAAGAAGTTCGCTGGAAGAGAAATTTGACGATATATGGGAATTGAGCTCCGATCTATACAACTTGAAGTGAGGATGAAGAAAACGGGTAGGTTGATGATCTGCTGTTTCAAGAAAGGGAAAACGACAGTGAGTCTGTGTCAGGACAGCGGTTGACTTTAAACATGGAATAAAAATGTGCTTTTTCCGGTCTTTAACATAATGCTCGACAGACAAATAGACAAAGAAGGTTCTCGGTCGGGAAATTGGTCGATAGTGGAAATGCATCATGGTGTAATGAATGCGTCGAACTGCACGCTGTTGTGCCTTGGCAGTGCGAATAAAAAAATCAACTAAAAGAGGTTCAGCGAAATTGGTTCATCCGGAGTTTTCTGACTCCGTATGTTGCCATGGGGCAAGAAGCGAGAGACAGAGGATTTCATCGATCTGCGTTTACGATGTTGCCCATTATAACGGTCCCAACTTCCTTTTCATTATACGAATTTCAACATTCATCTTGCGAGGCTGAGATACGGGCCCCTTCTCGCGACCTGTTCGGATGTGCTATACAACAATGAACCTGAAATTTTATTTTCCTTCGGTGCCTTTGTCTTCTGGTTCTAGACCTAACATCTTTGTCATAATTATGACTTTCATAACGAACATATTCGTTTTTCTTTGGTTCATTTATGAGTGATTTGGGGATCTATTCCAGCCCAATCATTCCAACTTGTGATTCATTGGAGAGTCAGGAACTCCTAATTATCAACGACGATTTTTCACGTCATTATGCTTTGTCGGTGAATTGGGTCCGAGTATCCGATTCACTTGTTTGTTGAGCTAGCCACTCCAGGCTTTATCGTACCACCTCTGGGATAAAGCTTCGATCGAATGCTAGTGCAAAAATCGGATGATTTTAATTCTCGATCTGACTGCTTCTGTTTCCTTGATTCAAGGGCAAATTCAAGCAGTGATTATGACTAGTGTACAGCGACCGACCGTTTTCTTTTACCACCGTGAGATTCTCGATAGGCTGTTTAATGGCTTTTAACTGTCCGAATGAGATTTTTTTCTTTCTTTGTTCATATTGCATTGAATCTTTGGGCTATTACGAATAGAATAGTTCCGGGCTCAAACTATGAATCGAACAACTGCAAAGAGAATTCGACCATTGGAAATCACGTTACAATTTCTGTACAAGAAACTCCTATAAATATATATCACAAGGCAGAAGGCACCCCTTAGCATTATTCAGATGACTCCTGAGTCTTTGCATTGCATAAAATATGCTCTAACTGAAGTATTCCTTGCGAAATTTCCCTTCCAATTCCTTGATGGTGTACTGATGGGCTGTAACAAGTGAAAGAAGACAGTTGTTTTGGGTTTTTAAATGAGTTTCATTTCTATCAATAAATAACGCTTGTGGAATTGTCCAAAACTAGGATTCATTTCTACCAATTTGCTCCTTTACTAAACTTCTTTTCACGACATATATACGAAGGAAAATAAGTAATGTAAACTTAATTGATCCTCCTAATTGGAACCTATGCGGTACATTACTCAAGAGAAAGCGAATGATTTTCAGTTGCAGATCTCTAGGACCTACCCCGTCTCGATTACGTAACCGGTTTGAGTTGTTGCCATCGGTCACCAATGGATCCTTTAATACTGCCAGTTACTAGCATCTTAGTGATCCCATCTTAGCAATCAGGCAGAAATTTTATCATCTGTTAATTACTTTACGCAAATAGGTCACGACCAGCAGGGCCTTCTATAATTGGCTTCTCAGTTTATTTTCGAACTAAAATCGGTCGGTTTCTATCTTAACTTTGTTGTCAGTTTATTTGTTTCTATTCGTTTGTGTGTGTGTGCGTGTGTGTGTGCGTGTGTGCAGACGTGCGTACTTATGTTTGTACATTTTTATTTTATATCGCAACCTGTATTTGCAGAATTGCTCTTATGATTCGTTGACATTCGGAGTGAAATTTGCCCAACGGGCTGGGGGAATGAAGTGTTCACAAATGACGTAAATAATTTCGAAGTGAACTGTCACGTAGAATTTCAAAAAATACTTAATCCTGGTCGAATGAACTTGACGATTTTTATCTTTTAGACTTTCATTTGACAGATTTCCATGCATACTCACGGTCACGATGCTCGATTGCGTAGTTAATGTTGACTATATTTCGTAGATTATCGAATCGACACAAGTACTTAGGGAAATTGACAGTCAAATAAGGAGGCATCGTCATTCTTTGATTTGCTCTGTCGATTCTTTGGATTTTTGTGTTACGATTAGCTCATGCCCAAATGTCCTCCCAATCTCGAACGTTTTAATTCATTTCCAAACCTTCGTGAAAGGAGATGCTATGAATTTTTTTCCAACTATGAACAACTGTCAGCATGTCTCGAAAGTCAGCCTCTACTACTGGTATGTCCGGTTTTTGCATATAGTCATGTTTTCACATGCAAAATGTTCTGACACAACCTCAAGTAAAGGTATCCTGAAAAATTTGGTATGCCGTTTTGAAAGCCAAAAGCTTTCTAGGCCAAAATCAAATGTCATGTCTCAGAAGAGCTAGTATTCTTGATATCAGTATTCCTAGTAGGTAGAGGCTGCTGGAAGCTAATCGTACATGAGAACAGAATTCTGCTTTCGGTAATTATTTTCCATTATTCTTCGCCTCGTACTATTCGCTTTCCTTTTCTTATCAATCATTAAAATTGACGTTTGAATGCTTGCAATGACAGTACATATTCACCGCGTTTTGAATCACATACAGAATGCTGGGCTCGATGGAACTGTACTGATAGTCTTTCATTTTGGATCTGGGTAACGCTTACTCAGAATTCCACCAGGATGAAAAAGGGTTGAATATGGTGCGTTGCTAATTCAGTTGCTAATTCGTATTGTTGTTGGGGTCACATTACTATCACTAGCATTATTATTGTTATTAATATTCAGTATGGTACAGTCCAAGCCAATCGGTTTTGAGAGTGAACGAGCCGCGTAATAAATATGACATCATGCTATTGATATCACAAGTATCAGTGGTACCGAATTTGATTTCCATCCACAATTGATAGAGACCAAACGACCTATGGGAATACATAACTTCACACGCCTGGTACAGGCTAGAGCACATGAATAAAACTTCGGTATTTTCCAGTCCAGAATGGTCGGCTGATACGAGCTACTTCGATTGGCTGTCAGGATACTCATGTCTAGTAGTCATGTGGTCGCTTTGCTACTAGAATGGAGAAAGTGACAACCAGTACGTTTGTATGTGGGGTGGAGGTGGGTGAGTGATCATTCTATGAGGAGATGCTTGTAATTCTACGTGGAAAATGCATTAAATCGCAGCGCAGTGCAGCAAGTGAGAGTTAAAGCCCGGATGATGTGTTACTGACATGTGCGTTTATTTACACGAGCACAGTCATAACAGAACAACCGAATTCGCCATCGAAACTCGTGAGCCACATCGTTTTGTCTAACGTTGTTTTTGAAGTTATTGGTCGGCGAAATTCGTTGGTACCCGCGTGCACATATCGAAAAATGGCAAATCACAGTCTCGGTCAGGAGAGAAATTAGGATCAGTATTTTTGTGATTTCGATCGATATAAATACTGATGTGCGTACAGTAGCGCAACGAAAAACACGTAACTGTGACAATGTACCGGCAAGGGAGTATCTTAGTTATGCCTGGACTTACAGTTATCGAGGCGGCAGAGCAATTAAACAGTTAGTTAGACTTGAGATAATCGTACTGACAGGTATCTTGTTCATTTTTCGCAGACTTAGTAGGGGAAATGCCACGGGTATACACCGAGGACTTTTTGAGATGGTGGTGTTTCACATAAATACGAATGCCACTTTGGAATTGGCCTCGTTTCGAACACCCTCTAAAACAATGCAGCCAAAATTGACTGGCTTGACGACCAGTATACCGTGGACCAGGGGAAATAAGCTGCGGAAGGCAGTGATACGGCAAAGTAAACCTACCTGGGTTCAATTCAGGTAGGCACGCATACCCACAATCTTGCTTGACCTGCAGGATCGCCGTCTGAGCCGTGCCAATAGACACACGCACACAGTCGTGCGTTAGTTCGGCTGGGCTCAGTTACCGTTCGTTTCGACGCCCGAAAATGAGGCTTGACAACCTAACATGTCGCGAAATCAACAGTGATGATAATTAGTTTTGTGACATGCAACTGTTCGTTCTGGTGGTTATTCATTCATACCAAAATTCCTGAAGCTCAAGTCGGCTGTTTCAAAATGTAGTCGATCGAGTGTGCCTAGGTTCCCACGCGGAGCTTTGGGGGATTTTTCACGTGGTTTAGAGCAAGCCTGCCTAGTTTTGTTGCTACATGCCATCATTCCGATACGATCATGGGCTAACTTTCCCCACTTGGCGCCTCTCTATCGGTCCTGACCTACTTTCTGAAAATGGTTTGCACGGTTGTTTCATTAGTTAAAAAAAGAAAAGGAATAAAAGATGAGCAAGATCAATTTTTGGTAAACTTATTTTGGCTACGGATAATTCTATCTTGATAAATGTTTTCATTTCTGCACAATTTCTTAAATCTTATGCCCAATGCCGTCGGTTTTCTCCTCCTTTATTCCAGCGCTTGAAAGTGACTGAATTTATTAATTTATGCCAACATGATCTATGCACTTCGATTAAGGTCCGATTACTTTTCCCTTTGCTCAACCTATTATCCGCTCCATTAGTTCAATCTCTATCAACGAAACCAAGAAGCGTTACAAATTAATGGTGCACGCGTGGTCTTTACGCTTTCCTCATCGGAACGTGTTGTCCCCATAAACGGGCGCCTTTCCATATAAAATTAGGAAGGGATATCCTCCGTTTGCCATCCTGATATCATTCAAGCCTTCATTGTTAACCTCCTCAGTAATACCCGTGTAGATATCCGTAAAAGAGACATAAATGGGAAAAACTATCTCGATTCAATCTCATAACTAAATTTAACGGGTCATTTTGGTACTTTTCTTAAATACTCATCATTCATTAGCATTTTATGAATGAAATAAGATGGGAACAGATTTACGCTATGAACATCAGGAACCCACCTAAGGGCACTGTTGTATAACGTGCGGAAAATAGAGATAGAATGCCAAACGAGTACTCACTTTTCACTAAGGACCAACCACACGAATGCATTTTGCTTCAGAAGAACCTGCTGAGCCTTGTGTTCTTGCACGAACTAACACGATCATACGCCAACTTTTGCGAGGCCTAAATACTGCGTTCCTGAGTCAATCTGTGCAAAGTTCCAATTGTAAAACCACCAAGGTCGACCTCTGGTGCTGCATTACAAGTGATAGATAGAATCCAAGACGCACCCACGCATTTAAACTAGGAAAATCAGTACTAAGAACTGGAATCGAACCAGCAACCTTCCGTCTACTGGGAAGATGCTCCATCAATGGGCTACCGTAGACAGGGATCTCGGACGCAAATTACTCAAGTGTACTCCTAGAGCTTTAAAAACAATTATTCCAGTGGTACACAGCAACTAAACTGGCTTTAGTCATTGGAGGGTGGGCAATTCTGTCTCGAAGTCGATTTTTTTCTATGCTTAATGCGTAAATGAATTTTCCATTCTACAGAAACTTTAGTTCATGGTTCTACCTCCAAACAAATCCAAAACAAGTGACAGAGCTGAACAGATTTTCTGCTTGTTTGGGAGCGGAGAGTGTCATTGCGGACGTTGCTTGCATACTACGCGAACTGCGCGTCAGTGGGTCACAAACAATTTTCGCTTTGAACGAAAAGAAAAACGAATTTGAATGAAGTAGTTCATCACTTTTGACAAATTACAATAACAAAGGCAACATATCAGTCCTTTGTGTGACCAATCGTTTCGGCAAATCAGAACGTTTGCCGACGCCAAATGTAGTCAGGTCTGTAAGCATTACTTCGGACCCAGGTGGGGAGAGATGTCGGCATGTTTGTGATTCACAGACTCGTTGCGCGCATCGAACGGGAGAAAACGTCTATCGAAAGTGTGCACTGTCAGAATAGATCTCCGTCAGCATTCGTTTGTGTAATTCAGTGTGACAGTTCCGCAGCTGTCATTACTTATTAGCTGATGACACCGATGTTTGAACAGTGTCTGCTTTTCTCTCTCAAGTGAACACAACTCTCCCGAAGCTAAATTCAAGTACTACCGGGACTTGTCTCGACTGTCATTATTGTTCCTGGAGATTTTAACTCCCAATTCGGCTGTTTCACGGACACAACTGCGCATTGCGGGCCGGTTTGGTGTCCTATCTAGTCATGTTAACAACGGCGATCATCTCATTCAGGTTCGTTCCAAAGAAAAATTGTTTATCCCGAAATGTGACACCCATCCACTCGGCGCACTTCTTCACCTTCAGTACGTGAAACTCAGATTGATTGCATTGCCCTCGTGCCGCAAGGTGAGCTGGTGGTTCACAAGTTCATTGCGCAGCGAAACAAAATCCAGTTCCCAGATCATCACCGGGCGTGTATACTGGTCTTTTCCTAACTATGGCCACGCCAGATCCATGTTCTAACTAGCTGAGCATTCCCGGGACAATCAGACCTTATGCTGAACATTTGATTTCGTTCCATTTCGTTCTTCTGGCCGTGTCTTGCCGCTTGTCCTGAGTGATTACTTGAACCGCATCTCTCATTTGGGGGAGTTGTGTTGCCCATCTGTGTTCTGGCTTCGCTGTGCTTGCTTGTTGCTACGGCCGTCTTTGTTTGTTAAACAACGGTTTTAGAACAGTCGCTGTTGCTTCTTCGGACGACGGTTTCTGATTAGTTCTTGCCGCGCGGTCGAGTACCCCCTTCATTCGTTGTGGTCGCATCCTCCTCTACAACTGGTCACTGGTGACGTAGATCGATCCGACACTGTCGATCATTCTGGCCCATATTTGTAGATTCAGATCAGTCTTTGGTCCTTGGCCAAGTATATGGTCGCATAAACAAAAAAACAGCCATCCTACACAGCTGACCCAAGGCAATAATGGCCGGTACGAGTTCCATTCGGATGTTTCGACGCGGTTGCCGACATAACCGAATTTTCAGGATTCCAGCAAGCATTAGAAAAGCAGATTAGAGATTTCTTACACGAAGCGGCGAATATCCGGCAGAATGCATTCTATCTTGGCTTCAAAATCCATGGATTTCTTTGACGCAAGTTGCCTTGCTGCAGGCTTTCTGATCCATCGATTTGGGTGTCACAAACAATGAGGTGCGTAACTCCCGGAGACTTCATCTGGACCTAAGGAAGACCCCGAGCAGTGGCAGATAAGAGAAACTGAGGGAATGTGAAAACCCTAGCCATCGGTAACAGCGGTAACGTTTGCCGACTGACCGGGAGTAGTGGTCCAAGAGAGCTAGGCGTAAGTGAGATGATCAAGGAATCAGACGGTCCAATGATTCTCTCTCAGAATTGTCATCCGGCCCCTGGAGTATCATTGATACCGCTTACTTTATGCTATTGGATTTGGTGAAAATTCCGAGGTCTGCTTAAATAGCTTATTCTCAATGACTGGCCTGAATCAGTGGTTATACTGCTTTAAAAGAAAGGTGATTGATCCTCTAGTGGCAATTGATTTGATAACCTTTCATCCGAGTTCATCACGAGAAGTTGTGTTCTTTGTGAGTGTCTCCTCTCACCCTTTCTTATCAAATAAGAACTTGAGAAGAACATCGAAATAATTCAGTATTCATGAGATAATTGTAGGACTGCTGTTTGTTCAGACGGGATGGTGTGCAATTTGGAATATGAGATCAATGGAACGTTTCTGAGTGAGGATCCAAGAAAGCTCCGAGTATTGCTCGGCCATCCGAAAGACAGTGTAGCCAGGGTTGGGTTACTTTTTTACCTCACATTCTTAGAATGCTATTGCAGGACTGGATTAGTCCAAATTCGGATATCAGGAGTTAGGCGAATAAGATGAGCTGTATTATTCGTAAAGTAGGATCCCACCAAGTGGTAGTATAAGGGATGAAGCGTCATCACGCAGGCAGAAAGCTAGATTAGCATTTACTAATTCGAGAGGTCTGCGGCATCCATACGACGTCCGGTTATCAGGCAGATGTGAAATGTAGGCTATAACAGAAAAATCTATGCTTCTATACAGCTCAGAAACGTGTATACTGAGGAGAAGACTAATGGTTTTGAACAACGGTGACGTAACATGGGTCGGGAATTGCGTTGGCAACTCTGAGTATAGGCGCATACTACTTGAACTGATTAAGGTGATTGGAACATTTGTTACGCTTGCCTCCAGGGTGATTCCCTAGGTACAAACTATTCTTCGAAACAGTACCGTTTGGATTAGGGGTTAAACTGACAAATCAATGAAGTAGCGAAAAAGCACAAAAACCTCAACTACTGGACCAAGCCAAGTGGGTCGAGTTGGACGACCAAGTTGGCTTCCATAAGATTCCCTTACGAGATGGTTGAACAATCTAAGTGATACATTGTTTTCAAGTTCGAAATATTCTCATCTCATTGCGGTTTCTTTGCTTATAGTCTTTCTAGTCTTTTTTTCTTTCGGTATTTCAATGCAACAACCAGAATCAAAATATGTTGTTTGAGAGAACGGTCATACAAATGAAGCTGAACAGTTTCCTGTGTAGATAGTTAAACACTTTTCTAAGTTCACAAACTGAATCGTCGATAGCAACATGCATGTAATAGACTAGGATATCACGGCGTACAAAAAAGATATTACACTTGATTTTCAAAGGGCAACAACGGATATCACTCGTGCAACATGAAACTGGTTAGATAACTTTCCTATCTTCTCGATTTCACAGTCGATCTTTCGTGAATAGGCTGCGTGAAAAATCCTTCCTAGGAGAGAGTCGATTTAAATATCTTGCGTCCTTTTTTTGCATAATCATATCTGGTATGAAATAGGCTTTCATTGAACAACGATCTGCGCACGTTCGGGCATAGTATCAATAGCATTAACAGCGCGTCTGTGTAACGACATCTCTGAATAATTCTTCTGCCAAAACGGCTGTTTATCGTAAGTCTACCAGTCGTCCAAAACAATGGTATGTACCACTTCATTCAGGCCCCTAGAATACGTGCGTCGTGTATGCATGCACAGTAAAAAAAGACAATTAAAATGTCAGGACTTTTAATATTTGCATTATTTCAATGTAATTCACTGCACATGACCTTGAATAAACAATCGACTGGGGATGGGTCGGGTGTCCAGTTATCGCCTAAATAGATAAACCCGTCGAAAACATCAAATTTCAACTACTGATCATTTTCAGCGGCACATTTAATTTGGTAATAAACTGATTCCATGGAAGCACTGTACGGCTGTTTCATCCTTGTTAGGAATCATCAGCAGTGCATATCCACCGCGCCCCAACTGGGACGCGAACCCGAACAAGGACGAACGATTGTGAGTCGAGCGCCTTAGCCATTACGCTACCGGGCAGGCTCTGAACGGTTTGTTGAACTTCACCACATGATGTTGCACCTATCCGTCACTGATTTGCACGGTTACT
>LUCM01008581.1:37977-57825 GCA_008360955.1 Fasciolopsis buskii
GTCCGGTTACCCTCACAGCGATCGACCCCTACTGTAGATTGATTACTCTGCCAGGGTAGGCCTAAGTACGTACCAAGGCTGTTGCGGCTATGACCTACAGGCGTTGATTTACTTGATTACATTTTAGTAGTAGGAGATTGAATGTTTACTGATGAAATTAATTGTTTCACCATGTGATGATCATTCACTCAACTCACCATAAAGTAAAACGATTGGGAAGCACTGTTACAGGCTGTGTTTCATCTCTTGTTAGGAATCATCTCAGCAGTGCATTATCCACGCGCCCCAAACTGGGACGCGATTACCCGTAACAAGGCACAGGAACGATTGTGAGTCGAACGTCTTAGCCATATTTGTACGCTTACCGGGCAGGCCTCTGAACGAGTTTGTTGAACTTCACCACTTATTTGAGCATCGTTTGCACCTATTCCGGTCTCACTGGTTTGGCCGGGTTACTGTCGTTACCTCACAGCGATCGACCCTACTGATAGTTGACTTCTCTGCAGGTAGCCTATGGTAACGTACAAGGCTTTGGGTATGACTACAGAGCTTTGTATTACTTGTATACATTTTTGTAGTAGGAGATTTAATGTATTACAGTGAATTAATTCACCGATGTAGATATCATCACTCAAAACTTCACCATAGAAGAAGAACGATTGGAAAGCCACTGCTTACAGCTGTTTCATTCCTTGCTTAGGAATCATCAGCTCAATGTGCATATCCACCCGCCCCAACTGACGACAGCGAACCCGAACAAGGTACGAACGATTTGTGGTAGTCGAACGCTTAGCCATTACGCTACGCGCAAGGCTCTGATACGGTTGTTTGAAGCTGTTTCACCACATGGAGCACGTCTTTGCACTATCCGTTCACTGGTTTGCTACGGTTACTGTCCGTTTACCTCACAGCGATCGACCCCTACTTGCATTAGAATGACTTCTCTGCAGGTAGGCCATAAGTCGCCAAGGCTTTGGGTTATGATACCTACAGAGCTTGTATTACTTGATTACATTTAGTGTTAGGAGATTGAATGTTTTACATGAAAATAATTAGTTCACCAATGTGATATCATCACTCAGACTCAACCATTAAATGAGACGATGGAAGGCTTTTCTGTACAGCTGTTTCATCCTTGTTTATGGAATTCCATCCGCAGTGCATATCCACCGCGCCCCGAACTGGCCGCCCGAACCCGAACAAGACAGCGAAACGATTGTGAGTCGAGCCTTAGCCAATCTTTCGCTGACCGGCAGGCTCTTGAACGGGTTTGTTAGAACTTACCATTCAATGAGCACGTATGCACCTAATCCTGTCACTGGTTTTGCTTTACGGTTATCTGATCACGTTAGCCTGCACATGTGCCGCCATCGGTTACCTCTACTGATTAGTATGGACTTCTACTGCATCGGATAGGTGGCTAAGTTTACGACCTTCGACTTTGGCGTATGCTCAAGAGGGCTTGATTGCTTCAGACTTCGACTCATTACATATCTGAGGTATGAGAACTCTGTCTATAGTAGTTAGGAGATTGAATGTGTTACATGAAATAAGTTTACTACGTAAGGGATTCATCACTCAACTCTATACCATATCCTCTCTTCTACCTCTCTCTTGAGCGATATCATATGGTGAATTATTTCATGTAAACATTCAATCTCCTACTACTAAAATGTATCAAATAAACTGATTCATCATACCCTTTTGCTGCGAGAAGACAAGCCCCGCGACTGTTGGTGTTACGATCGGTGATCATCTCAAACTCAGAGGATTGGTTCAATCTCTACTTGACAGCTAGCGGTGATCGTCAGATGTACTGTTTTAATGGTAAATTAATACCTTTCCCAAGCTGACAGAATCATGAAACCAAAGCATCCCCTATGATAACACTGATCTACTGTTTATCCATTAGCGATATAAAACCTTCAATATTTCCGATCATTTCAGAATGATTAGCCATTCCCGGGCTACCTTAAGCCGGTTGAGACTCATCACGGTGACTAATTTTCAGGCCAACCATACGAAATCGGAATGAAAGCGCTTTTCCGTCGTCTCCAAACTGAAATCCAGTTTAGTAACATAGTGGACTCAGAATTTATGAACAAACCAAGATGTTCTAATCTGAATCAGAACGTATTCATATTGCCTCGTTGGTCAGCCACCCATATTTCAGCGGTGATTTTGATACATCGTGTATTCGTGGTTTAGCGATGACATTTAACGGTGATTAATTTGTGTTTGGCTTCGTCTTTGTACTTAATCAGAAATGCCCCAACGCAATAGTATCTCAGGGTAAGCAATCAGCGATCAATTTGCCACATGCGGGTATTGATCAACTATATTTTTAATCCAAAATACCTGGGCTGGGAAAACCAGATTACTTAGATGACAAGCGCGATTGCCGTCAGTATTCAAATTAAATAAGAATGACAAACTTTGTCCTGTTCTACCCATTTATCGTCCTTCGATGAGCATTAAAACTTGCAAACACCCAGCTGCTGTCAAAAATTACTACCTTAAATTGGAGAATAGTTTCCTATAGTTTACAATTCCGTAGAGGACGTTTAACACGGTGCCTTGAACAGTCCCTAAACCATCGTCAAAATTATCGAATAGGGCTACCAAATGGTTGGCATAGACAGCGAGGAACCCCTTAAAATATACACAGTGAGCCACACTACTGCTATTAGTAGTCTGAATGAAAATGCAAAGGTCCGTGGGTGGGATATTGCTGCTATGATATCAGTGTACAGAGCTGGTGACAAAGAATGATCTGCCTGCTTTTTCGCCTAAATCTTCTCATGGCCGATTTGATACTGACAGATATAATCTGCAAAACAGAACGGTGGAAAAAGCCGTTATTTTCTGGTAACAGAGATCCGGGAGAAAAGTGAATTCAACCAATGGAGAGTGAATTTTTCCGACATCAAATCTCATCCGGGAAGTTTAATTGAATAACACTCTTCCGAAGTTGGAGATTCGGTGTTGGGAGACTGTGATAAGCCTAAGTTCAAGTCACGTTACACAGTCCCATGCATCTTCAACATGGGCATCAACTACGACCAAACAATCAAAATAGTGTCGATTCACGGAAGTGAAAATCGGGCACGACACCGCGATAATGGGCCCCAAGACATTCTGCGATTGACGTATCTGTCCGGTTGCTGGGGCCTTACGCAGTTTTCCATTCTGTAGTTTGAGGTTGGCGCCATTCCAAGATGTCCAGGTGATTTGTCTTTGCTGTACTGACACTGAACATAGTTGGCTCTATCATTCGAAGTATAAGTATTACAGAGAAGTTGCTCAATTTTCCTAACGTGGTTTCCCCATGAGCTTGGAATGCCACCAAAGTGTGACAGATAATGAAATTACTTCAACTTCCATAATTTTTGTCATCCACTCCAGTCTCATTCAGATAAGGAAATATCGACAGACACATCAATAACTGGAAACAGGCTCTGCGAAAGAAACAGATGTTGCTGTTGTCGTTGTCATAAAAGGAAAACTGAAAATAACTCGCAATATGAAAACCGAACAAGTGGGAAGCCATCTGCTTGATACGAATTTTTTCGCTCTTGATGAAGCTTTCTCGAGTGCATCTTTCACCGTGACTTTTCAGACAGTAAATCGAAAACAGGTTGATTTGCATGAGACTAGCACTAAGTGGATAAGAAGTCCATGTGTGGGGTTGAAAGTACTATTAAGAAGTTTTGGAACTCTGATCTCGTTAAAAAATTGGTCGATTTAAACTGTCTGGTTTACGGTTAGGCTTTTTAACTGGAATGTTTTCTATCAACTCTTACTTCCTCCTAATAATGAGGTGATAAAAAACGTAACCTTCAGAAACGCTTTTGAGCCGTACAGCTGAAGTGGTCTTACATTTGTGGGAAGTCCAAATTTTCTTTTATATGACACCTCACGGAAAAATTTAGTGGGACGGAGATGTCCCATAACCACTAGGGCTCGCTACACAGAGAGGGGGGTGACAGGCAGTAGTGATCCTGAAGCTCGGGGTGGCGTAGAACGACACAAGGTCTCATAGGGTCAGGCGTATTAACGAGTCAGGCGCCAACAAAGTGACTGACGTGTCAGGGGTTCGAACCTTTGGGTCTTTTGGTGACAGACGATTAATTCATTTGATCATCGCCAGCCGGATACCGCGCAATAACACATACACCTGATACAGTTAAAAACAATTGAGATTTCTGAAGGTGAAACCATACTTTGGCTGAGATTTAACCGGTTGGTGAGAAGAGATTACCCAAAGAAACAAAATTTACCTGGTTTGCGCAATACTCTCCGTGAGAAAAGAACTTTGGGCTTCCAAACATCTCAATCTAACTGGGGCACTTTGCACTTTGAAAGTTCGGAATAAATGGCGACACAGCAACAGGGTGGCTAAATTTATGTAAGAATACTTGTAACTGACTTGTATCTTCACTTGAATTTAAAACACCGTCCGCACCTTCAAAGTATCGATACAATTTTTCTCATATGGAGATAAGACTATTTCCATAGCTGTTCCAATTACAAAGTTAGGAACAATGCATAACAGGGGGAAACCTTGAGGAGAACTTTAGCCGTGATGAGCTCAAGTGAATGATTACGATAAGTACTAAATCGGTTTCAACTGTTAGCATGAATGGTTAGAAAAAGAGAGAGGAACTGCTCTGGTACACTCGTTAGCGTTTTGAAGCACTACAGAGTTGCATTAGCGATTAACTTGAATGCCACTTTCATCTGAAGGAAAACGAAAATCTTTGGTAGAATCCCGATGTGACTGAATAGTCTTCCAGTGAGAGAGTAGCTGATGAAAATAATTACCTGATTACGTTATTTGTTTTGAAGCCTCACTGGAAGACAAAGTGCAAAAGTGGGTTAAATGGACTGTTACGCAAAGTATTCCGCTCAGAACGATAAATGATACCCTTCTGAGGGATCAGTGAGACTTCCGCTCCTTTATTCGCCTCACGTCGGACAATAGTCGATAGAGCGAGGAACTGCACAACCAAATACAATCTCCTAATATTAAACTGGGAACACGATTCACAAACTAGACGAGCCCCTAATATCCGCGAACGCAGAGAAGGTTCGTAAAAGATAAATACCACATCAATAACCAGCTGCTCAGCGCCTATCTGAGAAGACTCTCCTTTTAAATAGCTGTTCAAAAGTTGGTTGCACGCATTTTGTATAGTGTTAATAATTTGTTATTCACAGGGTTGAGATGCAGACCAAGAGTTTTAGGTTTAATAATTTGTCAGATAACAAATAACCTCACGCATTGTTCTTGTCTTAATGACTCTGCTATGAATCGAGGGTATGAGGTATTCTAACTGGTTTCACACACAACCCGCTTCTCTGTGAGTTCGCCCGATATTACTCTTAGCGAGCTCAGATCCATTTGCTGGATGTAGCTTGAATTATCACGTGACTATTCAGCCAATCACACTGGTACCGCTCGGTAGGCTGACTAAATTGTCCTGTCCTGCCCACCCACCCCCCCCAGATCACAGATGAATGATGCAGTGCTTATTGACAAGTAGTAAGTTTTGAGCTCAAGACAACTCAGACCTTAAATTTATCCTTCTTCTGGCCTGTGTTAGGCGGTTTACCGATACGAACGAGTTTCAGCCACAACTATAAGACAGGGATGTAAAACAAACTGATGGCGTGTGAACTTGTGTCTCTATGGCTAAACTGCCAATTTTAATTTATTCACTTACAAGCCAAAAACATCTTTATTTGGTCCGGTCAGCGAGCACTAAGACATCGTGATGTTGCTCAAATGCGCACGATAAGTGCGTTTGTTCGTTCGCCGACACGGCAAAGCTGCATTCAACTAGTGTCCTCTTCCTAAAACAACCCCAGGCTTAGGTGTGCGCCTGTGCAAATACTGACTTTTCGACGATTTGGTTGAACTGTTTCCCACTTAGTTCTCTGGTGGGCCAGTCGTCTTCATCCTACTTTCTTCGGAATGTCTCACCACTGACGGTTTGCGTGGACGTGATAGCATTGTGGAAGATTTTCCCGTTAATGCGACCAACTTTTAACTACTGACAACACTGTTAGTAGCCAAGGTGAAGTTCAGGCTATTCACTGCTTCCGTTGACAGTGATCGGGCGGCGCAGCCTCAAAGAATTACCCTTCCCTACTAAAACAGTAGGTTCCTTGGAATCTTTACACATGTTTGTTCATTATTATCGCAGTCTTTATCATTTGTTTTGGACAAGCTGTTCGCAGCGTCGCATGCAGACGAGTCATCACACGAGTGGATAGATTTCTTTTTCACCTACGGAAAGTTTGTACTGTCATAATTTCGCGTTAGCTTCAACAGGACAATTGCTAGGTAGTTGGGATTGCTGGGATTCAGTTGAAAACTCATTCCTCTGCGGATTTTTGAGTGAGTTCTGTTTATATTTAGTTTCTACAATCAATAGGTTTGCATTATTGTGTTCTGGTTTTCATTGTTTCACTGCATATAATTTTATATTTTACTTCCTCTATTAATGAGACAACAAAGTACATCAATTTTCAGGAAGGGGGCCGCGGCCAGCAGAGGGCTGCCAAGTGGGGAAGTTGACCGGCGGTGGGGGGATTCGAACTCGGGACCTTCACGCCAAGACTTTGTCCGTTTGGCCAAGGCCATAGCGTGAGAAAGTCAACATTAGGACAGCACCGACTGCGGCATTTATCCATATCATGAGTTCTTTAGCCATCACGTTAAACGATCTCGTAGATTCCAGTTGGATATAATAATGCTTGTCACAGTCCATTAGTCAGGGTTTTCCTACCTTTTCGCCACACCGATGACTGACCGATTTGACCCGTCTTCCAAACGTAAACTCCTTTAACAACAATGTCTTAGCCACCTTAGTCCATCCAGGTTTAGCACCTCGTCTAAGAATTGAATCTCAGGGCCCAATACCCTACGCCTAATTCCTGAGATGGACTTTGCTTGGCTCCACAGGAAGTGTGGAAATACGGAGTGGGATGAATAGAATTTGGTGTACCGTATATTTGACCACGATCGGTGCTACGCCGCAAAACTAACTCCTTTCACTGGATAGAACGAAATCCCAAGATAATTAATTGCTCTTGCTAACTTAGGCAGAAATTTGACACTTTTAGAACATACAATAAACGCAATTCCCCTAAACATTGTCAAAATAAGTCAGTCGGGAAAGTATTGCACAGTTTATTGTGATCAGAACGTCTACTGATTAGTGTGAATGATTTTTGTCGTTCTTCTTCCCGTGTTTTGCGAAATACTGTTTTCTCTTTTTCTGCAAATTAGCTGCTTTGCGTGCTTCTTCTTTCTTGATTTTGTTTTTATGTTTGCTCACTCGTTCGGTCATTTTCGCCTTTTGTCTTTCTCTAAAGTCCGCATGTAATCGACGCAGACGATTCAGCAAGTCTTGTCGGGTCTCACCTTCCGGTCCGTCCGAAACGGATCGAACAGGAGCCGGTAATGGAGTGAGCAAAGCGGCTCGAACAGGGTCCCCGCCTAGCATTTCACGAGCATCACGACGGTTGGGTTTTGGCTTCTGGGCGAACGGTAATTGTGCGACTAGTTTGGTGGGTACGTACAACGGGGTTGGGATGTGAACAGGGCGATGAATTTCCTGAAATGGAAAGGACAGACTAAAGAAATTGACTGCGAGAGATTTGGGCAACTACTATCAGAATGGAACCGACATGCAGAGGTTTTGTATTTCCAGTTTCAATGCTACTTGCAGTGTCAACTTCAAAGAATTGCACTACTGGCGAGACAAGTAAGGCTCCGGTGGTGGCAACTGATGCGTCTCATACTGGAACAATATTCTTCCTTAATCAGTAAGACCAAACAGCTGTCTTCTCCCACGCTTTGTCACGGTCAGAGGGCCCTCTCTGTCCTACTAGTGAAAACAGGTTTAGTGAAACTTGACTCAATTTCCTTTTGTAAAATTCGCTTTCATCCTATCACATTGCTTACAAACTGACATTCATGTTGAGTCTTCCGTGCATGATGGGAACACCAATAACACGTGACTCAAAACTGGGACCTAAGGGAAAAATCGATAAGCTGAAGACAATTCTGACCGAATCGCTTCAAGTAGCTAATAAAAAATCGAGGGAGCAGGATTGTCATACCTTGTAAACGGAATCGGGACGCGTTTCAGCTGGAATACCCTTCGCGTGCCGCAATTCAGTCAGAGTACGCAGCAAACGCCATCCCTGATTTTGAGCATCTTCATCACCCTCAATGGGACAAAGACGATTAGGTACAGGATTGTAGTATTTGGGAAGATCAACCGCGACAAAAGTGCGCAAAAATACCAGATCAGATTTTCGAATGGGAGCCTCGAATGTGGCCCGGAAATCGCCCGGTTGAGATACCGAGGGGTTGGTCAGGGCCGCCTTGATGAGTCCTGTGGGTTGCAAATAGGATTTATTAGGAAACAGACCGAATACAGGCAAAACAAAGAAAAAAATCCTCAAAATACTCGGCTTCTGGTTATCAAATGATGAAAGTCATGGATCAATCTACTATGAACTTTATATCATCAGTGATATTAACAAATTTGACAGCTTCTCAGTTCCTGTAGGCAGCAAACTTTGGCGCGCTTTCTGCGAGCAAGCTACATTTGCTCTTTCCATAAATCACGTATTTCTTTATGGATCCTTTTTTGTGCTCCGTACAACAGTCAAAGCTAAACCGCCGATCGCTGAAATGAGGCACGAAGCAATACAATGAACACAGTCAACAAACTCGAGAAATCCTATGCGTCTCTAAGTCGGTCAACTAGCGAGGGACGCCTTGAATAGTTGAAACAATTTCAATGACGAAGAGGCTCGGAATTCGTACAATTGTGAACTGAATGCTTTTGTGGAACTGCAGCAAACTGAAAAGTTCTGCAAATTGATACGTAGAAAAGGATTTGAACGCGAAGAAATTTCTTTCCGACAAATAGTTTAAGGTGTTCACATATATAGCATTGAATAACATGGGCAAAAATGTATAGCTGTCGATTGTAATGGGTGAATGAATGTAACGACTTTGGTAGCTTGAACACCGACTGGAGTTTCACGGTCCGATGGATAGGTGTGAAGAGATGCATATGTCAAAATGTATGGACGAATAAATTAAGGTGCTATGACAATAAAATGAACCTGAAAATTGTTAGCAGAGATTAAACAAGCATCAGGGGTCATCGGGTTTATTCTCTTGGCCAAGGCAAAAACAAAGGTTGCGCAAGATTGCGTTGCTTAGACAGCTCTGACTCCAACTGTCTAATTGCTACGAAATCAGCAATCATGAAGAACGCATTCCTTTTGTGTTAACCCTTGGTGTTGCGAGAAATGTCTTAAAAGTCGTTACCGGATATCCAGTGTCACCTCACAAAGGGGCTTCCCAAGTCGATTCACAAAATCTTATTCTGTCGACTCTGACCTCAAGGATGAGCCCCGTAGCAGACCAGGAACAAATACGGATACAGTGCAACATACGTCGAAGGTTGCTGTAGAATCAGATCCAGCTTATTAGCAAGCAAACGATGGTAACTCATTTGAGTGAAAAATCCAAATTCGTGGCTTTTATCTATGCAGAATAAACAGCGAAACAACGTTGAAAAACAAGCTTGGTAAAGCTTTCGCTGAATCGAACTGAGTTGGGACGGGGAATAGAACTGACACGATCATCGAAAACGATTGCTACAAGGTCGGAATACATACAAGGACCTGGAATCAAAATATTCACAAAACGTCAAAGTTTAGTTTTCTATAGTCTGGTTGATCTAGTGAGAGTGAGACAGAAATGTGCCGCAAAAAACTGAAATTGATAGTGGACACTTTTGTCATTTAGACTAGCCAACCGGTTGATTCTTGTTCCACAGGCATCACAATACTAAAATACACACTGTTAAAGTGCAACGGCAAAGCAGTTGCGATTGCATGTTCGCTGCGATTCATCGCACTGAACGGAACGCGTTCACATTGAATTCGTGTCTCAAACGGGAGAAGTTCTGTGAGACATGCATCCCAAAAAACTACATCGGATTAAGTTCACATTTTTACACGACAAATATACAAGGTTAAAAATTCGGCAAATTTCATATTACACAAAAATTACGTGAAAGGACTTAAAATCAATAAGAAACCTTTTCTGTCGGAGGATCCAATATATAAATTGATTATGGTTGTTTGGGATGATATCAGGGTAGAAAATTAGCCGCTCAGCGGGAATTACAATATAACATATCCTCGCCATTTGCGAGTAATTCGAGAACGAGTGATAGAAAACAGAACTCGGTACGTTCTAAGGAAAAATTTAATACAACAATGATCGAAAGCACATGGGTTTGTGGATCCGAGTAACTGCTCAAAGTATTCACAAAATATATCATACGAATAGTTAGGAACGTGAATGGATGAAAGTCCACTCAGGAATCCCATGGTAATTCGTCAGTCACGCAAGGCTAACCTTTAGAAAGGAGACACAATGCCCGAAAGTATTGATTTTTTTAATTCACTGTTCAAGTTGATTAAATGTCACGATATGATGAGCCCGTTTCGGGTTGCGTGAACCTTCCTCGAAGGGGATTATTATGATCCTTATTCGGTGGCGAACGGTATCGTTGGTTGCTATGCCATAACAAACGTCTCCGAGACCAAAACGAAATGGGTTGAACGAAGGAGACTGAATAACGAAAAGAATCAATTTAGGGCTAACGGCGCACGAGGTCATCGCAATCGAATAGAGATACAAATGACAGCTCCTGTGGTCGGATGACCATGCAAGATTGGGAGGATCACGGCCAAATGAAATTGTAGCCACGTTTACCGTTGTGCACAAATACTATTTTGACCGTAGCAGCCGCAAGGCTAGATCGAGTGTCCAGCTTATGATGGCAAGCCAAGTCGGTTTGTGCGGTTAATCGAATCACCAAGAGACCCCGTTTTATTCGCTTTCTAAGGAATAGTTAACGGATGCAAATCCAAAACGTGAAGGAAAGGCTCACGACTAAATTCTGATTGAAAGACGAAGGCGACGCGTATGAGGAATCACAATCCGAAGTATGATATTACAACTACAAAAACAAATGCGACAAACTCAGTGGAAAGGAACAAATGAGAAGAAGAGCGGTGGTAGAACAACTAATGACAAGACAAAACAAACGGAAGGCAAACCGAATTTCCTGTAAGCGCCTTGATTATTAGGAACCCAGAAAATGAAGTCCACTGACACAACAAAAGGCAAATACAGCGTGTACTGAGTACGCAGGATGGTTAGCGAAAACCGAAAGACATGAACCGGGGATTCAGTCACCAGCTCCCAGTAGGTTACTAGATCCTCAAACAGACCTACTTCCTTTTTGGTTAGACCGTCTGGTCAAGAGCTCAGGTAAAAATCACTTAAACCAATCCTCTGCCGGGTAGTAACGAACCCGATGTACAGGTGGTGAGCACATAAACCATCGCAGGAAAGGAAAACTCTACACTATAGTTTCTTTCCTTTCCGCATCCTCGAATACTCTTTTCGGGTTTCCCCACGGATCCGATGGCACGTGATTTGTACACAAATATGTACGAAAATCCGACAGCGCAGGAACAACAGTGTGGTGAATGATAAGAATTAACAATATAATATGTGGTCTGCGTTCAAAAATCATGACCTAAGAAAAATATTGAGGATGATCTCGTTTGCTCTGAAAACGTTCTGTGCTTTCCTCAGGAGGGAGTTCATTGGAAGAAAAAGGACGAGCAATCATGTTGCAATAGCGACCCATCCACCAAGTCTTGCACTGTCTTCACGTCCTCCTATAGTGGAGTTCAGTGTGATGGTTGCGTCATCTATAATTATCGACTTATTATGGGACGGCAATTTCTAAAGTTCATATACAACAGGAGAGTACCAGGTACCCACAACTGATGAGAGACAATAACCGCGAAAACGGTGGTATGCTTCCGGGGAAATTTTGTTTATCCATCCGTATGCGAAACGTATTACTGAGAAGAAAAATTCATACAACTCCGTTTTGTTCTCTGAGTGATATCGATCAATTCTATGGTTCTATCATACAAGTTTCGGTTCCATTACTATCTGACTGCTAATGGTTATCAAAATGCTCGTTCCCATTATAACCACCACGTTGACATTACCCAACACACTACTCATAGTCACTTGGGTGCCGCCTTGATTATGCCTAATGAGCAATCTCAGTTTCTACAAAAAAACCCAATAAGCACACACGGAAATTTCAATTATAACAACCCGAACATAACTCGCGTAGTTACACCGGAAATCGGATCGAAAGAATCAAAGTAGGACAAATCTCGGTCAACATCGAATTCAAAGCCAGCACGTACACATAATCAGACGAACCTCACCTAGTCGGATCAGCGCAATGCATGACAGGAAACGAAACCTAAAGCATCCGGCCATATGTAGGAGTACCACATTAAAAAGAACGATCGATCCAGAGAATGAAACGAAGCCACGAAAAAAGCGGATAACTATATTGCAGACATAACGGAAACATCCCACTTCATTACAGTGGGACGATACACCTTCGTTTTCGAAGCAAAAAGATCAGAACAGGGGCGTCTACGAAAAGAAGAGAGATTTCACTGTGCTCAGAAGAAGTATCGAAATAAACCATCGAAAGCAAAATTTCACAGAAAAAGGACAAAGAAGGTAAACACGCTCAAAAAGGTACACATTTCAAGAAACATTCAATGTGTTAGCGTCTGAGTCCGTGATTACACGGCAATCCCTCACAGGAAGAGTATATTTCGGGAGGCAAATCCATTCACAAAACCGAAACAATCCTTCTCAGTTCCGTCAATCGCATCAAAACAAACTGATTCAGTCACCAATTACGTGTATGGAACATCCTTACTTATACATGGAGTTTATTGGTCGATAGATAAGAAATAGAATATCGGTCGAAATACTTACCAACTCGTGCAATACTAGAGTTACCATAGTCTTCTTTGAGCCAAAGGTGTGCATGTGTTTCGGTGAGAAACACCAAGCCTAAACAGATGAAGTGACTGTCTCCGTTCCGCTCGCCCACTGAGTCTACCAATTGATAGGAATAAAGCGGATCGGGAATTATAGGAACGTGAGAAACGAAACCCGAAGATAATCACCGCAACAAGCAAACACGCAACACACTGAAATAGGTCTTCTCCATACGCAATCTCATGTACGCCACGCAGTTCAAAAACATTCAATGTGTTAGCGGTCAATGTGGCCTCGTGATTAACACGCAATCTCAACGAGGAGATGTATGTTTCGGAGGCAAATGCATATCAACAAAACGAACACCATCTCTTCCTCAGTCTTCCAATCGCCACAAAACAAACTATTGATTTCAGTGACCAATTCAACGTGTTAGGAAAATTTCTACTCATACATCGGAAGTTGATTAGGTTCGATAGAAAGAATAGAATATCCGTCGGAAATATCTACCAACTACGTGCAATATAGAGTACCAATAGTCTCTTGTGACAGCCAAAGGTGTGCATGTGTTCGGTGAGAAACACCAAGCCTAACAGATGAGTGACTGCTTCACGTTCGCTCGCTCGCACTGAGCTCTACCAAATAGGGAAAATTAAGCGATCGGAATTATTGGAACACTGGAGAAGAAACCCGAAATATCACGCAACAAGCACACGCAACACACCTTAAAATGCTCTTCTCCAGACGCATCTCATGACGCCACACTTCAAAAACATTCAATGGTTAGCGGCAATTGGCCTCGTATTTACACTGCATCCTCAACGAGGAAGGATGTATTTTCGGGAGGAAATCCTATCAACAAACCGAACCCATCTCTTCTCAGTTTCTCAATCGCTACAAAAACAAGACATGATTCAGTGCACCAATTCAACGTGTATGGAACATTCTACCTCATACATCGGAAGTTGATTAGGTTCGATAGAAAGAATAGAATATCGGTCGGAAATATCTACCACTTACGTGCAAATAAGAGTACAATATTTATGTGACAGCCAAAGGTGTGCATTGTGTTCCGGTGAAGAACACAGGCCTAAACAGATGGACGTGACTGCTACAGTTCGCTCGCTTCACTGAGTCTACCAAATGGAGGGAAATTATAAGCGATCGGAATTATTGGAACACGTTGAGAACGAAACGAAGATAATCACCAACAACCAACACGCAAACACACCTGAAATAGTTTCTCCAACGCAAGTCTTCATGTAAGGCGCACACATTCTCAAGAACATTCAAATGTGTTAGCGGTCAGTTGGCCTCTGATTTACACGCAACCTAACGAGCGAGATGTATTTCGGAGCAATCCAATCACAAAACCGAACACCATCCTCTTCCTCATTCCTCAACGCACAAACAAACATGATCGTGCACAATCACGTGTTGGAAATTCTAGCCTTCATACATGAGTTTATTAGGTCATAGAAAGTATAGAATATCGTCGGAAATATCTACCAACTACGTGCAATATAGAGTACAATTATGTCCTTTGACAGCAAAGGTGTGCATGTGTTTCGGTGAGAAACACCAAGCCTAACAGATGAAGTGACTGGCTCACGTTCCGCTCGCTCCACTGAGTCTACCAAATGAGAGGAAATAAAGCGGATCGGGAATTATTGGAACAGTGAGAACGAAACCCGAAGATAATCACGCAACAAGCAACACGCAACACACCTGAAATAGCTCTTCTCCAGACGCAATCTCATGTACGCCACACATTTCAAGAAACATTCAATGTGTTAGCGGTCAATGTGGCCTCGTGATTTACACGCAATCCCTCAACGAGGAAGGATGTATTTTCGGGAGGCAAATCCATATCACAAAACCGAACACCATCCTCTTCCTCAGTTCCTCAATCGCACAAAACAAACATGATTCAGTGCACCAATTTGAGGAATGGCTTGTTAATGACGGGTGGTGGCCCAGTGGATATTTTCATAGTATTTGAATGTGAAGGTAATGAGTTCACATCCACGAACTGCGGTTCTTTTGGTTATTATGGAAGGTTTACTTGGATGGGGCATTCTAGCTGATATGTTGGAGGTTAATTATGTTCGATAGAAAGAAGGCATGCGATTCTGGTTTCGTTTTCCCGTTGATTATCTGTTTATTGGTCTTCTTGGCGTGTAGAGAAAAGCGTGTGTTACAGCTGAAGTTTGCGGCATTAAGTTCTGGGAGACATACACTGCTTACGGGGCTCGTTGAGGTACTCGAGTGATGACCTTTGTTTAATAAGTGTATGTTTCTACTGGCGTGTAGGCAGTGATTGGATTCTTCATATCTAGGGTCTAAGAATCATGATTGGTTAGGACACGAAAGACCTTCGTTTAAGAAGAGTCTTGATTTGCATCAGTCATTTAAGCGCGCTACGTTAAACGCTTACATTGTTGCCGTAACAGTGGAGCATTGGGCGGAAACGGTATAATCGATTGGTACCGCAATGTGCACGGTAGTGAACTGATTAAAAAACCTCCGTCACTTTTTTGTGCTTAAGCCTTCTCAGCATTTTAAACTAAATAAGATCACAGTTTACATCATGTTAAACGAATAAACCACGTCAAGAGCGTGCGTTTCATGGAGGGAATCAATTACGTCCAAAATTGGACAGAGTTACTTATTCATGCTAGATTTTACCACATAAGTTCTTTTGTCGATATTTCGTCCACCATTGACCCCATGGAATGGAGCAATATTTAAACACTTCCGGTATCAGCGGGTATGGAGTACGGATTGATCACGCAAGAAAACAGGGAATATAATTAACCTGTAGTGGAAAATGCTGAACGTCTTAATCAGGTGACCCGTTAATTTTGTTTCCCGAAGCATGACATGTGGTGACCTGCAGAACACTTAAAAATGGACGCTTCTAGAGGGACATTCTTCGAAAAAGTTGTGCAGCTTCCTTATTCCAGGCCCAAGCTATTTAATTACACATGAATAGAATGAAAAAAGCCTTACAAACGGATCAAGAGAAAATGGAATATAGATAGAGGAGATTTATTCCTTGTGGTGAAGAAGATATTCCCTTGATTCGAAGATGCTAAAAAAAGAAACAGAAAGACGATAGTGTCTCCGAAAAAAGCTCCATGTTTCAATCTATCAGATTTTGGCAAACATGTCCTGGGTAGTGATTTTCCTTCAGTCTGACGTGAATAAAGCGAAGCCGCACTTGGGTCGAGAGTATGCTTCACAAGACAACATCCTGCGGCTTGAATCTTGATCCTACTTAAAATATATTTCGTATTCTGACATGACAATTCAACGAGCTACCTAACCTGTGGAAACTGAAATCCTAAAACTTCTTGGAGAATTAGGTGGAAGCAAATTCATATCGGAGTTGCCAGATACCAAATAAAAGAGACCAAAAAATTACTGAAAGATAGTGACGGGGCCATCTTGCATGACACTGTTTAGTGATGTCGGATCTCTAGCAACACATGCCGCAAATTATCGTGAACAAATCACACTTTGTTCTCACCATTGGGGTCCGAATGTGTCATGGTTAAGATATACATACGGTGGCCATGGTGGGATATCTACTAAATTTTCCGCCATTTGCTCGCTAGGTAACACCAAACTTTACGGCTTATTGTCGAAAAAAAAATTGGTAATTCTCGTTCAGTAAAACGAATACGGATTTAGATAGGTTCTTTTTCATGTTGTTGCCTATTGAAAAGGGAGTTCATGTCGTTTGTTGCAAGAGTTTCGGCTATGCCTGTAGTTCACAAGTTTTTTCTCTCAGCATGTAGAGTTCGTTCTCTATCCGTCAGATTCTTCGCATGTGACGTAATTGGATCACTCAGCATCTAAGGTCATTTATCGGTACATACCGTGAGGAAAAATCAAAAGAAAAGGAATTCGAAATTGAGCTTTCTTAGTCTTTTGCCTGTTCATTATGCATTGTGGTTTAGCCTAATGATACATTGTTTTCATTATAAAATTCCTACCGCGACAGCTCGAAAATGGGACACGGACAAGAGCAAACTGAGGTGTGATCGGTAGGGTGCAACATATATTTATTGCAAATTATTAGTTCAGAATAGACGATGCCTACGAAACAGGAAGTGAGGACCTGGACTTACCGCGAATATTTGAAACTGTTTGTATCCGTGAGCCCACCATCTTGCTCACTTCCAAGGGGCTGTTAAACATGTTTCGGATGAAAGCTGTCTTGGAGAATATCTTGTAAGGCTCACCAATCAACTTCAACTTCTTCATAATTTGGAATGACTGATTTGTGGAAACAACACTACCGGTTCCGGCAACGCGGAAACTGGGCCGATCATCTGCTGTACTGTTTTGGGGACGCCAAGCCGAATTGACGAAAAATACAACGCCGGTCTTGGCTGGGACCGATGGACCATAAACGGTTGCGAGACAATGCTCATGTGGAAGTGAGTACTTCAAATACCGATTGCGTAAGTTATGCTCCTCCTTAGAAAATACGCATACGGTCTGATAACGACGCCAGCCGATTGACACAGTCGTAGGATCGTTCGATCGTAGTACGTGCTTAAGCCACCGATGTGTTCGAAAACGAATCTGTATAAAACCTTTGGATTCTTCTGTGCTTGGAATGCCACCAGCAACGAGAGGCTGGTTAGGATTGAAGCGCTCTATAAACTGATATGGTACACCTGAGCAGGAGACATAAAGACAATACATCGCCATAAATAAGCACTTCAAACTCGGACGTATACTGTTCGCAATTTTCATTTGAGCTGTGGTGCCAACTAATCAAATCTGTTTGTGGTCAGCGTGATGAGCCGTAGTGAGTGTCTTGTAAATATTTGTGATTATACCAGTGCGCTTTCCTAAGCCCCTTCGAGTCTCAGGATCATGGGTGCCGATGCTCTTCACCAACTCAGCAAACCTTAGAGGGCGGATGATTCCTGCGATTTCTCATGGCACACAAGCGGACTGTTGACTGATCGGATCCAATCTAAAAGGTGCTTCAGCCTTCTCAGTCAAAGACTATTCCTACAGCCACATTGACCCACAACTGAGCTGCTTCGTTCTCCTGCAGTGCGAAGAAATATGCTTGACGAGGACGTTTGGGTTTGCAGTTAGGCTGGAATTACATCTACTCTACTCGGATCCTGAATTCGTGTTTCACTCACACAGCAGACATGAATCGAAGTGAGTCCACCTGTTGGCAGCCGGCATTAAGTACGACATTGAAGGAACGAGATTCAAGAGGACTGCGAGGCTTGAGAAAATGTGAGCTGACAGACTGAAACATTTCCACTACACTACTTGACAATTAAAACCGTTGCGAGTATCGGGTTGTGTTATCAATGGAGATACTATGGGTAGGGCAGAAGGGCAACAGATTGGGGTTGGAGACAGAAGAGACAGTTGAATAAAGAGAGGGAACTCTGAGCAGTTAGCATACTACCACCCACTGCGCTCGATGCATGGGCAGCGCGGGGTCTATATCCTTGCGCGACGACCGAGCAGTTATTGTTGGGGGGGGGGGAAAAATTATTTGTAGGCGTGTAAACTCATGGGGAATTAATGGACGTGTACTGCTAGGGGTCCAAGCCGCTAAGCAGAGAACGTTAGGGTGTCAACAAGCCTTTGGTTCTGGACAAGAAAGCTGACCGCAGGCAGCGGGGTACAGCTGAGTGGGCGCCCATCTACTTTGGATCATTATCTTCCACTCGTTTTTACACTGAAGGTGCTTAACTCAATCAACCCCCCAACTTGGAGCCAGGGAGACTACTTCGTCAGGCCTCTACCATTGACCCATCCAGCATGGGATTGGATATTTCGGCTAGAGATAAGCCGACCTGTATAAGCTCGTTGATCATGGAGGGCACGCAGCGTCCACCACGTCAAGGTGTAGTCTCGTTGTGACAGCGCAACCATGTCCAACAGAACAAAACGTCGGTGCAATACCAATTCAATCATAAATTAAGACGGACATGGATACGATGACGCATCTAAGATGGGTTGAACGAAAATTGTTGTATTTGGATGCTTCTTCAGTTCGCTTTCCGTTTTGATACATCTCTCCACTTCGTCTTATGCTTGGGCCTCCAAATGTATAACTGATGATGTTTGTCTCAATTCAAAGTGGCCACTCATCCTATGCCGACTTTAGATATGCTCCCAAACTACCGCATCACATTTAGCGTCTGGTTAAACCGAGTTTTTGACGTTTTTACTGGGCTGATTGGTATTCATTCTAGAGGAGATAGCTACTTTGGCTGCAAGCGAACCACGGGCGGCATGCGAAGCGTACGGCACTATCTTAATCGTCACCTATGTCAGAAGTGTTTACTGGGAGCCCAAGATGTTCGGCCTTATCCGAAGAACCTATGATCTGGGCAATCAGTCACCGACTCTTAGTACCCTTCAACTCCTGCTGCCTTGTATGTTGGACTCTCCACGATGTTTCTTCTTTTTCATCTTTCTCGTTTATCGGTCTCCTCATCCGTGGTTTCAATGACACTAGATTCCCACAGAGATTTTCTTTATATATTATGTATATATATATTATATTATATCACAGTTGTGATTCTTTCTTTGGACTATCTTCGACCGAAGATGCTTCCGTGCACACTCCTGTGCTACAGATTCGATTCTGGTGAGAATATCAATCAATCCGGGTGTACAAGTATGTGGATTGTTTGCAAGGAGCACCGGGTACGTACCTGACGAGCGACATAACCGCGAAACCGGTTCGTGGCATCCGGGCTAAATCTTGTTTACGCATCCAGATACTACTTCTGTTTATATAATAATAAACAATAATACTTACCATAATAGAACAACAACCAACAACGGTGGTAACTAATCAATAGATATATATATATATTAATATATATATATATAATCCTCTC
>LUCM01008582.1:0-14267 GCA_008360955.1 Fasciolopsis buskii
GCTGCTCCTAAGATTGATCTCTCCTTAATCCGCAACTGGCAACTAGGCCAGACTGCCGTCCGTCTTTTTTCGCTCTCTTCCAAGTCGTATGGTTCTGTTTGGATGGAAACATTTGTCCATGCTCTGGCGATTATCCGATCCTGGAAAGACAATGTCTCTCTTACCCTACCCTATATGAATTCTTCCCTCCGAACCACGGTACACCGGCCTTATCAAAATCGTGCGGGACGCGGTCATATCCACCGCTTTGGTCGGCGCACATCGGGCGTGCAGCTCGGCTTCAGCGGTATGCGGGTGAAGCTAGGCTTGCCAATTACACCTCCTGCGTCCACCCTCAAACGGTGTTTTTCAGGTTGGTTGGCCAGCACTTGGTCAGCCTCACCCACTAGCACTGCTTTGGTAAACAGCAATCTAGCTCCTAAGTTCACGTGCCCGATTTTCAAGTGGCTTCCTCTTGCTCCTTTCTAAAATTCTTCTGCCGAAACCATACAAAACAGACTCACGAAGAACAATATTTTTGTTGTCATTTGATATAAACTGACGTTCACAATGCATATTGACATCCGAAAACAGTTGATGACCTTCATTTTTCACCAGCTTTTATTCCGGTCTGCGGAATTTGGCAATGGGCCGACGCTCTTTGCCACAGTTCTCCACGCGAGTCCATCAGGCATTGCCTCATTTGATTTCGATTCTCCTTCTTTTCCAACGCCACACCCCTCTCTGGACCAATCTAAAATTCATGACCTCAATTTGCTCAAACAAACCTCATGTATTATTCTTACGATTGCAAAATTCCCATCCCGTATCGCCTCTTTCTTTGCTCAACGGACTGTACTTTTGCATTTTTCGCGTTTTATGCTGCCTTATTTGATGTCTAGTCTGGTTTACACTCATCTCCATTCCGCTACCATATCAATATTGATCCCCATCTCCACCATATATCTCTTGATTTTAGAGGACCCCGGCCAATTTCCGGTAACACCCATTGCCTTTCAGCCATATTTTGCGCCCGCGATAGACGCTTTTGACGCATTCAAACATAATATTACTCCCAGTGCAGGACTGGTAATCAGTCGCAGAAACATCTTGGCGAATCATTATCTAGCTTTGATTTAAAACTCGAAACCTCGTGCCCAGCAAATCACATTGCCTGTTATGATCATGTGGCTTCGTCGAGTCAAATTAAACCTTACATTTCTCTTTAATCTTTGCCATAATAATGTCCACTCTACTACAAACGTCACACGCGACGCCGATCGTCCCCCATATCCACTTCGTAGTAGATACTACTCGTTAAGAATACCCCTGACTCGACTATCGATCAGGGCTAAATTCTTCACAGTTGCCTACTCTAAATTGTGGAACAAACTCCCTAGTTCCCTGCGGTCGTGCCCAAATTTAGCCCAGTTCAAAGCCCATCTGGCAAAGCTACTGGATGTCCAGTTCTTAATTAACCTGACACGAGCTAACATTGGACTAGACGAGGCCTACGAACATGGGATAGAATTTTAGTTTGTGACCNTCTCTCGTTTTCTTATTTTAGTCGACTTCCGCCTGTTTATCCCGTTGTTTTCATGTTTGCCTATCTCCACTGTTGGCTTTTCGAAGCAGGGTAGGCCGTCCTTGATAGCAGCCGACCAACCAACCCGATGAATTCGCCTAGTAACTCAGGTCCGGTTACCAACATTTCCGCTATCCAAGCACTATGTCGTCGGTCTGCTACTATTTTTTTCAGCAGAAAAATTCTCAAGTTTTCTAATAACATCGATTGTTTAGTATGTTAACCCAACAAAAGACGGAATTAGCCAACACGAAGGCAGGTTAACCTCTGCTGTAGTCCGCCACTTTTTTGATTCTCAACACGTCGATTTTATTAATTTTTCATTTCAAATCCCCTACTTCATTTGCTGGACCAGCAGCCCAGAACGAGCTGAGCACGACCGCTCTTCGCCTTCAAAGTGGCCCAAAACAACACAGTGTGTTGCTACCTTGCAAGTAAACTACTTTGTTGTCTTAGCGATAGCTGTAACGATACTATCCTTCACCTCCGACTGACGGCGGTAATCTTGTCACATCAGTCTCCCTGTCTTATCCAAGGGGCCCGTTTTGCCTATCACCTAATAACCCCACGAGGAGGTGATTTGAGGCCTCCATGCTGGTTCATTCACCTTGACTCTCTGTTCTCCATCATAAAAATAGTCTTCCTACCTCCTGTTTTCTATTTCACAGCGACTGTATCCGAATTTCTGTAATGGCCATCATGCTTAAATCGCAGCTAAGAGCACCTTTTACATTCTGCGTTTCCTATTTCGGACGGTATCTGTATCTCCCTTTCCGGGCTAACTAATCATCGAACCATACTGCTTCGCTCTATTATATCTCGCTTCTTGTATCTAAGTCCTGCACACTATTAGCGGTACCATCCTCCCATGGTCTACTCCTACTCTGCTAACATGTCATTATTTCTAGGAAGCCGCTAGCCTGACCTGGCGTTCGTCAACCAGCCCGTTCAAGGCACTCAGCTGCAAACACGCCGCTGATCGCCCTGGATACATCCATTAACGGATGCCAGCACGATTGGTAAAAGCACGGTTACTCCTTCCGCTTGAACAGCATGCACAACCCGCAATTTCCGACCCCTACTGCCGGCCTAAACTCTAATAAAACTTGGCAGCATAGACAACATTTATGGTTAGAGCATTTCAGGACTGTTTTCACTTCATACACAAGGCTTTTCGTTTCGATCGCATGTCTCAGTCTTTTTCGCCGCCAGTGGCAATCATCAGCTTTACGAGTTTCTCTTTCCGTGCACAATTATTAGCAAAATTTCATCTTTCACTCAGTCTAGCTTAGTCTTGTATGAATTTCTCCGCCTTAATCTTCCGAAGTTTGTCGGCTCTTGGTGAACGACAGCTGACATCACCAGCTGAAATCTTGAAGTATTAAGCAGTTACGAGGTTATTAAGCCTTGGCTGCTGGTACTGTGAGTGGATGCTCACAAAACTAAACCGCATAAAACTGTGAGAAGGAGCGTCATCTATAATATGGCATAGGGCGGGGTAGCAATAATGGCGGTGTCGATCCAGATGGACTGGTGTGAAGCACATTATTTTGCCTGTTTTCATATGCCATTGCTTGGTAGAATTTTGAAGGGAATGCTCTTTTGGATCCAGATTTACACCCAGTTTTCTCCCATAAATGAATTTGCTCGTTTATGTTACGATTCACTCGGCAGCGCACTCCACATGAGTACTATCCTACTGGTAGTGAAGCGGCCCCCAGGAAATCCCGAGCCTTGGGTTCCAAAACCTTCGTTGAATGTTCCCTCAGGTAGGAGGGAGGACAGAAGTCAAGGTATTTCAACTGACATAAAATGCCGGTACGCCAAAAATGGATCAATACGATTTCACCTCATATCGAAAGTGTGGAAGTTGAGCTCTGGCGTGCTGGCGGTATAAGACAAGCTAGTGAGTCTCACACGATTCTGTTAGAAATTGTCAGTACTCTTTCTAGTGCTTCGTGATCCACAACGAGGCCAGTGCCCGTGATCTGGCTCTCGTGTAATTCGACGGACCAAGTGGGGGCACAGTAAATCATATGCACAAGAGGCCAGTAGGTTAGGTTTATAACGCGGAACGCCGTCTAACTAGAAAGCGCCGGTGACTATCTAGCTAAGACCCAGTTATTTTTCAACGGTCTGCCCTGGCTAAGGTGGCAGTCCGTTTGATGGGGAATATATTCAATTGCTTTGCCTTCAGCTCCGCTGGTTGTCGATCGTCGAGGTTTTCAGAACATCGCTATGCATTGCCGATAGCCGGCGGCAAGAGTTCCGGATTAGAGCTCCAGAGAGTTACGTCGTCCACATGGCAGGGAGAGACTGCGTTAGGCCGTTATTGCATTTGAAAGGAAGAAGATGCCTGGCACCAAGCCACTTTGTACGTCATCAGTAACGGGCAACGATCATGAAGGGGCATTGCACACCTTCATCTTGAGGGTTCAGGCTGTCAGGAAGCTGCCTAGCGGTTCTAGCATATGAGTGATAATGCTTTAGGTTTGAAGCGTTTGCGGAAGCAGAATGTTGAGAACCCCGACAAAGGCCTTGGCAACGTCGACGAAGAACCCATATAAAATCTGGCAGCCTTTGTGAGCTTTTGCTTGGCTGTTCATAAAGGTTGGCATATTGGAGATCCAAAGTCTTTCAGAAGGAAAACCACTTCGGGACTGAGTGTGGATATTTAAAAGCAGACGCGCTGGCGAAACATCTGCAATGCTCTGAAAATCCTTGTTTGATAAAGTGTTTAGGCTAATTAGTCGATAGCTGGAGGGAGGTCGGCAACTGCATTTCGTAAACATATAAGTTATAATATGTATAGTTCTTGATTATCATGGGGATTGTTCAAGAAATCATCAATTTCTTGTGTACGAAGTGCAGAGCTAAAACGGGAGAACGGATGGCGACCGCAGGCATGGAGATACCCCGGTGCCTTCTTTGGGGTTAATTTAGAAGCCCACCTAAAAACACGGTCAAGGTCTGGCACGCTGTACTAACGACACCAGCGTAAGACCAAACAGTGAAAGATAAAGGACTTTCCTAAAATTAATGCATTGGTTATGGGGCTAATCGTAGCTGAGAGACTGCGCGTCATTTTGTGTTTAAATGAGCATGGATGCTTATTGCAGTCCCAAACCGTAGCTAAATAACGGTGGCACATAAATCGAGATATGGCTGAAACCCTTGAAGTTTAAAATGGTTGAGCAAATAACAAGAAAGTTAATATGAGGTGACTAAAAGTACTGCGAATATACATAATGGAGTGTACATCTGTTAAAACCGGGACGAACGTGGTTTGAATTGGAAAAAAGATCAGTATTCCACAGCGATAGTGAACAAATGTCACCTAGCTGATATATATGCTGTTGTTACAGTTGTCGTCGACAGGATTTCTGCTGCATCTGCATTCTTGGATAAATCCAGCAAGGGCTGGAAGAGGTCTGATGCTTGTGAGCAAGAAGAGAGTAAACTAGAGCTACTAAGGCGAGCGGGCTATTAGGCGGAGCCGGTGAATGTTAACAATAAGTTGTCTATGAGCATGCTGGGGGTCCAGAGGTCTACCTCGAAACGGGCAGATGGACGGAGTCATTTGCTGAAAGGAGTAGAAATTATGAATCCCCAAGTTGCTTGCTGCGTACGGAGTGCATGGCTCAGTCTGTGATAAATTTTTGGTCTTTTTAACAAGGTGGTTGCCAGCTAACCTCCGAATTCACCACGATCCGTCTTTGGACTTCACTTTTAACGGCGATCGTAGACTACGAAAGAAGATGCACGTATCGGGGAAATGAGCTCCAAAAGGAAGAATTCATTAGCGCGTCGGCTCTGCCTAAGAGTTCAAATCTTTAAAAAAGTAAGAAATTTGGTTTCCATCGGACAAGCTAAAACGGATCAGTTGCCGCAAGATATTGTTGAAAATAACAAGTTACTTTTTGCTGCTCAACGCCACAGAGTTTGAAGAAGCCACATTGCACAGTCATCCACAAAACCCAGTTTCAGTTAAATACCTATTATTTGCTTGGTAGATGCATGCTGAACGTTTTCGATAGCTGATCTGTCTTACCGTCTCCTGTTGGAACAGATTTGAAAGCACTATTTGGAAGTGGGTTTGTCATAAGCTTTCAAGGGGTTTAGCCTACTTGGGTTCAATTTAAAGGTTCTGCGTAACACCCCAACTAATTAATTGACTTTTGCAACTCGTGTAAGTGTTCGAAACGTAAAGGCCCCAGGAAAACCTTAGCCCCTAAATCCCAAAATCCACTGTTAATAGGGATGATCTGATTTCCATTTTTAAGTCCCTCTGTGGATAAGGCACGCTCGTGGCGAAGAAAGCATTCAGTTTCGGCTGGCGACCGCATCATCCATTTGTTAGCCCAGGCGTTGCGGCTCAATAGGTCATGGGAATTTTGGCGAGAGTATTTCTTACAGCCGTTGGCTTAGTAGGTGCAAACGATTTTAATATCTTCGGCGAACGAGAAGGGAACTCTGTTTCGATCAAAGGTAAAGAAGTACCTAACACAACAGAAGCGTCAACTGGTCTGGTGTACTAACTTGGATCACGCTACTAGATACTGATCTGGAGGTGGAGGTGAAATAATTACCACGTACCATTTGATTTCTGGATGTAGGATTTGACGTAAACTATGGAAGTATAGGGCCAGTCATCCCCGGTGACTGGCTGTCGCTCATCAATTTTTCAGAAGCCTACGCCATATTTGTTTAGACTGCTATTAACGGTAATTCGGCGTTATCAGCCGTTATGATTGGACTGGTGCAATCAGTCTTACACGAAGCGCGAGATTTCCTCTGAGGGAAATCTTGTTTGGCTGTGTTGACGAGCTCGTGTTCTGCAAGATTTGCCTTGAGCTGTTTTTGATTTCAGCCTACCATTACTCCGGAGATAATTGGGGTGTGGTTAATTGGTCGACAGTTTTCTGGGTTCAATCTTGTGCTCTGCAAGTGCTGGAATTATGGCGGCGTCTTTACTAAGTGTCACTGCCGGCAACCACGTAAGGCTCCACGATCTCGAGAGTTTAGCTCTCAGTAGCTTGGCAAGAGCGGTAATCCAAATAAGCTTTTCAAGGAAGTGAATGGTCTTACAGGCTCCAGAGGGCATAACTTCAGACTGCAACACCACCGTACAAGACCTCGGATGAGAGATAGTCTTCCTGAATAAAGCGACTCCACTTTGTGGCCGACCACCGAAACACACTGCTGATAACAAAAATGCGCATGCATTAAAGATGCTCTGGGGGCTTGCTGGTTAGTTGTTTATACGGGTCTGGGGCAATAAGTTTCAAATGTGAAAGCGAAACGTATTTGCTGGATTGGATATTGCGCCCGGTATTTTGACAATCGGAATCAAGAAAATACGCAGTTTTCTACGCTGTTAAAACCGCTCAACAACACACCAATCTGAGCACTCGAGTGGACGGAAACCGAACTTTAGCCTCGTGTTCCCTGAACTGAATTAACCCTTATTCTTGACTTCATTTTAGCCTTTTTGTCATTTATTTCCTGTCCTGAATGAACTGAGCCGATCGCAGAGAAGGAAGTGCTTTGATGGCAGGGAAACGTTGGACGGGTCGAACAAGTTATGGCTCGAGAAGGTCCGCCTGGCGATACAAAAGCCACTTTCATAGATCTCAATTGACTCATTCACCCAGATCTGCAATTTATCGCCAGATGACGGTTAACTCCCTGTGGGGTAGTTGAAGCCATCATTCATGTCAGTGCATAAAGGCAGGAGTGGAGATAATTGCGACAGATACAGACCATTAGCCTAACATCCGTCACGCTAAAATCCTTTGAAAGATACCTGCATCGCGAAATGGTCGCAAGCCCGGATTAAAACGAACCGATGGTTGAAAAACGTGGCTTCGGAACAAACAATCCTTTGTGGCCAACTCGGTTAGCTTCCTGGATTAGGTAAGTTGGATGAGGTAATTAAGGCAGACTTTTGGTATGTGGATTTTCGTAAAGCCTTCGACTCCGTGGACCACAGGTTTCTCGAACAGTTATTGAGGGGTTCCGGAATGGACTGCAATTTAAACTTCTGGAAATCAGGGAGCCTGAAGTTTGGATATTTTAAATAAGAGCAGATGGACTCCTATCAGACACATGACCGCTGCAGAGCAAAGAGCCCTAGGGACCGTTTTTCGGACCATTGCTGTTCCTGATGCTTGGCAACAACAAGGCCGATGAGTTGAAAAATTCGTGCCCTATGTTTTGCGACGACATCAAAATTTTGGTGACACTAAACAGCGAAGCTCACAACGGAATCTGGGTTCTATTTACCTGCTTTCGGTAAGGTAACATCTTTCTTTGTGATTTCATTAAGTAAAAGTGGCTCACGGAAGGAGAGTCTCGCCTCGTCAGCCACAATATTCCACTAGGGCATGAGGTCAAAACGGAGCAAACTCAGCGGGCAGAAGACCTCAGGGTTCATTGTGTGCAGATTACGCACCCAGTCTGTGATATCAGAAAGCAGCCAAGACTGCGTGGAGTGAAATGAGATCAAAAGAGGGGGCGGAGTTACTCTTTTTGTTTTAGAAGTGGTCTCATCCCTTCCACTGGAAGTGTACTCAAAGAGGACTGGTTTCGGCCAGGCAGTGTGTTGCCGGCTGACACAGCAATGTATACGTAATTGTTGGCCTATTTGCTGCATTCTCGCTAGCAACCCTAATGGTACTTAAATTGATGTGCGGAGGTGTGCGGTTAATGGATGCACGAAGGTTTGGGGTGGAGCTAACTGTCCACACACCGGCTGAGTCAAAATCTCCCGAGACCGATCAAGGAATCAGTTTCTAGCCCCTGTGGTCTATCTCAGGTTTTCGCATGTGTCACAACAGGCACGAAAACGTCATCCTGGAATTGGTCATTTCTCCATGAGACTCGGGCGTCGAGGATATTGCTTATCTTTCGCCCATCGGGAGCAGCGATCACGTATTCCCGACCATCCATTGGCGACGTGCTGTTCTGCCGACCTCAAGATCGAAATCTCTCTGCAACCTTTGGCGGTTTCCTTAGGAGGGGACCCTCGTCGCAGCCACGCTCATGGCCTAGCTTCTGACGGTAAGTATGACATTAATTCAACTGCAGAGAAGATACACGACGAAATACTATGCCTGTGCCAGACATCTGAATGTCTCACGTAGGCTGCGCATGCTCTTGGCCATCCGTGGTTCTATTTGGAGATGTGCCTTTGCTTTGGTAAAACGTCAGGCCTGACAACAGAATTCCACGCACCCTGGTTAGCAGCTACTGGCACCTTCGGAACCCCTGCATTGCATTCGAACAAGCCAGGCAGTGCATTTCTAAAGAATCCCTTACGGCCATTTTGGTAGGTTACCCCAAGCGTTTTTAGCCGTACAGAGGGAAAACTGTCATTCCGGATCTGGCGGAAAAAGGCTTACCAGTGGATGTAGGTGAATTCAAGGCTAAAATCCAGGCCGACAATGCGGATCCGTATATTTATTGTTTATCAGCTATTACTCACAATGGCATCCGAATTCCCTATGTTTCTTTGGCGGGAACTTTTGGAGGAGGAGGAGGAGGAGGAGACCGATGCGCAGAGGAGTGCGGTGAAAATCAGTCAGTCTCCCACCCAGATGGTATGCACGCGCCTGTAATGAAGGCACTTGCTGAGTTCATGGCCCGGCACTTTTCACGCTCTTCAGTGCGTGGATCTCAGCCGGGAGGTTACCTGGACAGTGGAAAAGGCTGTGGTTGTTCCCATGGTCAGAGATGGTTCCAAAGGTTGTGGTCCAGTACCGTCCAGTCTGTCTGTCGTCCGTCATTGCTTAGCTGTGAATCATCTGGTTGCCCCTCGTTTGAGTAACCGCATTTAAGACCAAGTATATACCGGCCAAACAGCAACGTTGTCTTTAACAGCAATGACCGTATCTGTCCAGAGTGCTTTCCGCTGACTAATGACCTTTCGGGATCTTGGGCCGCAAAGCGTCTTGCAGACGTGGTATTTATTGATTTCAGCCAGGAGTTCGACAAGTTTCCGCATGGCCGCTTGTTTATAAAACTTTAGGTTATGTGCGCTGATGGCTTCATCCTAGCCTGAGTCGGTGAAATTCAGCGCGATCAAACCTTTTGTCAGGGTCGAGAACTCGTTGTCACGGTGGTCTACTGCGGATTGTGCTGTGATCCAGAAATCACTTCTCGACCCGCTGCTATTTCCGGTACGCACCAAAGATCTGTCCTCATCCCTTATTTCTTCATGCCTCATTTATGAGGATAAATTCAAGATATGGCAAGCTGTCCCGTCGATGTATGACCAAGAGACTCCTCAGCAGGGCGTGTATAGACTGATGCGATGTTCTGCAACCTGGCTGCTCCAAATCAACTTCTCCAAGCGCCGCTGCAATCACTTTGCAGGAAAACGACGCCACCGGTGTAACTTCACCTGTTTACCGAAGACTTGCAAATTTGGGCCACCATTTCTGAAAATAATCTGGATGCCCTGGTTTAATCAACCTTGAAAACCGGGTAGCAAATTAAGAGGTCATGTGTATTCGCTTGAGACATGCCACCTGTGGTTCACCAGACCCCCGGTGGAAGCCTTCAAATTGCTGTGTGCCTCCGCGTGCGTACTCACCTACAATATGATGGACCCGCTTCCTCCCATGCAAAGGCGGGTAAATAATGAATTTGTGAATGATTCAGCGGGCGGCCACATCCGTGGCTGTTGAATTTTGTGAATGTTGTGATGAATGCTGTCTTTAATTGACCAGACGGTTCCCAATGCGACACAGATGTAAACGAGCAGAGGCAACCGACACCAGGTATAACACCTGTAAGGATTTGGGTCCTGATCTTCCTGCCGAATTCCCCGCTGGAGACCGCAAATGAACTCCAGGCCACTCAAACGCTGATTAAGCAGGAGTGAATTGACCTGCTTGTGTTGTGCCTTCTTTCGCATGGGGTGACCAAAATACGAAAAGAGGTTCTTGTTCATTTGGTAGAAGAAGGCAGCTACCGCGTATTCAGGCATGAACCAAACTATAAAATTTTGGGAGTTTGCAGGCGCCTTATGACGAACCCTTTCCAGGAACTGCCATGGTGAGACTCAAACAAGGTCTTCCCAATCAACCCCTAGCCCAGGCCGACGGTAAGATTGAGATCAGTTTGTTTCCCGCTGCTATGTTTGGTATTCAATTAATCAGTTTTTCGTGTGACCTGTGACTAAAATGTCCCTAAGTCCCTCCAAACAAACTGGTGGTACAATTACGGTTTTTCAGACCCATTTGTATTTGCAGATGTAGGTTTCCAATGGCAGGGCACGTTTTGAACATTTTATGCCTGGCTTGAAAGTATTTTGCGTCATTTTTTAGGCGTAAAGTTGTGTTTTTGTTTTTAACTGTCAGTATCTTTCCCGATCTCTGGTTTTGTTCTGAGGGTGACACCCGTGTCCATGGAAAAATTGCGAAAGCGTTTGCCCGACAGCATTGCTTGAGATTTTCGCCAGCGTCCGACACATATGAGGCGATCCGGTACACCAGCGAAGCACTTCGCTGCTTATCGAAAACCTGGATAAATGGAGTGCATCTTTTGAGAAGCAGGGCCATCGCCATGCATGTTGAAAATTCCAGCGGATGATGATAAAAATTTGCCAACTGTAGTAATGCAATAAATAATCAATTAGGCGATCGCCGTCTCAACGATGCCTGCGCATGCCAATAACCTTAGAGGTCTGGGCGATATGCTATATCAACAGTGCCTTTAACCATTTCCCTGTCCTACTTCGAAACAGAAGAAAGATACTCAGACGAAGGCAGTACGTATCCAAGGATAATGCATTTTATTCACCCACTCAATTACCCGCAGTGCCCATCACATAAACAGCCATCCCGGCAATCTAGTAAATCAATCCGCCAATGTTTGCAGCCGTCTGGAACCCCCGGCACATCGAAGATCGGCCATCTACCTCAGAATAAGCTGTGCCGAGCTGAGGCACTATGAAACACGGTCGCCAGCCAACCGTCAATTACAACCATCTCCAGTTGCTTGACATAGTTTGCCATTCTCCCATTCTCCCTCGGAAACCAGTATGCTAGTTACCAATAGGATAGCAACGTCCTTCCATCTCCAAAGCCCGTTACGTACTCCCCTAAATAGGCACCCTTATTGAGTCAACTTATTTAAACGCAGCCTCACCGCTCCAATGCTCCATTCTCACCCCGTGCCCTCACACCTTGACCCAAACTGCATTTATCCAAATCATTGCGTAGAACTTGGATCTGCCTTCACCCAAGCTACCTTACAAACTCTAGCTTTCTGTGACGTATATTCTCATCTTTCACCTACCACGGGTTTCCCATCTCAATGTCTTATTATCCGACGCAGATCCCAAATGCATCGCCCGCCAAACACCACCCCCCTCACACACGAAAGTTTCATAATTAACATTTTCTACAGCATTCCATGGCAAGCACTTGGCAGCCGACCGACTCCTGAGCGCCATTCAACCTCCCCCATTTCCACCAGACTGGCAATCTTGTTTGACAGCGTCATCAAATGGTCTTCTTTCACCGCACCACGTAGATTGACCCCAGCCCTCGTTTACCGGAATTTTTCAAACCCCATTCAATAAATCCCAAACTTTTCCACCGTTCCACAATTTCATCCACAAACCCCTTTGAACAGTCCAAGATGGCTAATAAATTTTGCTAGGCCAGGTTTACACCTCCACCGCAGCCGTGCACTCTCGGAAACCTTGGTTTACCTGGCAAATATTTGGCTCCCAAAGAACCCACTTCTTGGGGACAACATAGCCAGAAATCTAAAGGCAAATCTTTTATAATCTGGAAATCTTACAGCGAGAGAGTTAAGATTTCTAGTGATCAACTTAAACTTACCGTTGGCAGCAAAAACATGATCAACTAACTATAAATTCTTTTGCATCCAGAGCGCCTGGAAATTCTCTCTGCACTCTTCTGCTCTCCTTTACTACAATAACAAACTATGCCTACCCAACTTGTTCTTAATGACATTCGTCTGTTTTCTGGTCGATATATTTACCTTTCGTTGTTTTTCCCTTGTTTCCTCTAGTTGAGATTATTAAGGAAACTTCATGCAATCATGGGCCACTTGACTTGAGATGGCTTGTTTTATTACGGTCTACCTCCATTTCATCGCTCACATTGGCCGACTTCGGAGGTTATTCTCGTTTATATCGATTCATGGCCGTCACGCCCATACAAGCGCACGTTTGGCCTGATAAAGACCACAGCATACTATGAATATGCCTGTGCTTTGGAACAAACGCTTGCCCAACTGTTGGCTCCCTTTTGGCTGAATGACCGACAAGGCTAAATGTCAAGCTGTGGAATTTCCGGGGTACCCTAGTTTCCCCTTGGATTTTACACAAAATCGGGCTACGCTTCGCTCTGAGTTTTCGAATCTCTGTCCAGAACGTGGAAAGTCACTTTTAGCGAAATCATGCCGTGAATCGCTGATCGAGTTCATCCTGACCAAGACTTGTACGTATGGTAGCCCTGCTTCGTTCTGTTTGATAAGCTGCAACTTCCACCGGATCAATAGATCACATCGTGGAGGAAGTGGTCTCCCGGTCTACGTAAATCAGCTGCACACAGCTTCCATACTCCAGCATCATTTGCTTCATTCCATTCTCAACACCCTATTGCGTCAAGCTTAACTACCAGAAATCTCAATCCACATAGGATGCACATACTGTTCTCGAATCCCTAATAATTCACATATCTGTCACCTCACCAAAGCTTTCCTTTTTCCTCTTTGGACTCCCCTCTAGCACTAGGGTAATTGCAGGTAACTTCGCTGCCCTTAAACGTGTTGGCCTTCCTTATCGTCCTCGCAAACACCACTTGCCTTCTTCGAAATTCAGGCTGAAGGACGGAATTAGCACTCGACCGCGCCCACAAGGCTGCACAATGTATTAGCTTTAGTCTTTGCACAAGGCATTCCTAACGTTAAGGACTCAGAACTAAAATCCTTTTCCGGGAGTGATTATATGATTGTCCCGGGTAGCTTTCCTTTTCGTGACAAACCACCTTTCCGATACGTGCCGACCATTTTATCTCCTCCCTCTATATATCTGGTGGTTAGGCCCAAATGCATGCCTAGGTGTTTTCATCGCGTGGCCCAAAGAATGCGGCGGACAAGTTTTACACCAAACGTCTTTTCACATCTATAAACCCAAGAGGCTTAGCAAGTTTGTCAGCTACGGACGAAACACTTGAAGGCACATATAATATCTGATAAAACAGGAGACGTGCCGTTGTTACTGCAAGCTCATTCCACGGAACAAGAACTTAGTGCATCTGAAATCAGGTTCAAAGGGCGAGAAACAGCAGCATTTTGATCAGTCAGAGAATTTAAGAAACTTCCCCACAATTTCAAGGCTCGTCCGCTGCCCAAATCTTCAGCCATTCTGAATTTTTTCACCCCTAACACCCTTTGCAGGGAGTTCGCTGTAGACATGACGGAAGCATACATTTCATGCGTTTCTTCAATCCCCATTGACAACCACCAGCCACATTGAAATCCGTTGCATGCGGACTCGGTTAAGTTGTCTTCCATTTCATTCGATGTTACAGCATGACAGCGGTAAAACATGCCCAGAAATCCTATAAGCCTGAATCTGGTTTTATCTCAACCATCCTACTTCACCTTGCTTTTTCAGACCTTTTTCTCATCCTTTTAAATCTGTTCTCGCTCACAATTT
>LUCM01008583.1:3960-16371 GCA_008360955.1 Fasciolopsis buskii
CATTGTGAGATGGCGGGAGATGGGTACAGGCAGTATGGATAACCCAGGACGACAATTTGATAGTCAGCCATAACGATTCTTGGATCAGTTCGAGTGTAGGATGCGTAAGAACGGACAGTGATAGGCCTTGTCTTAAATAAATAAGGCAACCGCCCCCACGGCGGTCGTTTCTAGTACCTCTTAAGGATCGGTATCCCGCAAGAGAAGTCGCACTATTAGGCGTATCCTCGGTAAGCCAAGACTCAGTGATGAAGATTATGTCCGGGTTGGAAGACGCGGCCGTTTTTTAAGTGAGTGAATTTATTTTGGAGTGAAAGACAGAGAAAGAGAAGAGTAAGTTGCCGTCTAGGCGGGGTGAGGGGTGGGTTTGCAAAGATGGAGAGACGGTGCGTGAAAAGTTGATTGTAATGGGAATGGTTGGGTAAGCAGATGGAATTGGTTCTATTTTTGTGGGCGTAGAATGAGATACAACAGAAGAAGGTGAAGGTGGGGAAGAATGACGGCATATAGCGTTTTTCATTGTGCTAGCATGGGGGTGACACGAAGTACTGGGGGGACCAGTGGGGAGGGGGAAAGGGAGTGGGTTTGGGTAAGAAAAAAGTGGTGGCGGTGGTGGTTCCGGACGGAGGGAGGAAGAGGGACTTTTCTGGCTGGGAAGGTGTGGTAGAAAAAGAGACATTAGTGGAATGGGGCACGGCCCTTGAGTTTGGGTCGAGGCGCTGGTAAGCGGAGGTTGGTGGTAGTAGCAATATGACGGTGGAGGTACGCTAAATGGAGGCCAGAGACAGCTGTCTTGGGAAATCTGACGCAACGGCGAAGGTCTTTGGCGGGGAACAGCTGGCGCATCGCTAAGTCTTTTAAATCTACGGTGCAAGTCTCCGGTTTTCGTCCGGCTCGCAAGAACCCTCGGCAGTGACCTTTCGGTCCCCTTGAAACGAACGGCGGGCAATGAAAAGTCAGCGCTATTACGGTCAGGCAGTCGAGGCACCGGGGTTATGGGACCAACAGTGGGATGGAATGGGGTGTGGTCGGAATATTTTGGCCGCTGGGCTAATAACGCCGGCGTTGTTCCACCGGGGAGTAGTATGTTGCTTGTTGAAGGTGTGAGCGCAGGTTTACCATCGGTAACTTGTCTTAAGGGTCTGGATGGGGCAGGGCGAGTTTGGATTGGTGCTGGATATTTTTGCTTCGCGGGGAGAAGAGAGGTTATTGGGGCCCACGGAGAAAGTCGTTGAAGTGAGGGGTTTATGTGCGAGCGTTCCTGGGAGGGCTCTGGCAAAACGGACGGTAATGAGCTGTCTAAGTAATCACCCGCCTTTGGCTGTGGTAGGGCTACAGGACAGGTTTAGGTACTAATCTCTTAGCTATGCGGGTAGTTTGGGGGAATTTATGTTTGGTGGAAACGTTTTTGAGTTCTCGCTAGCATACAGTCCGAGGGCCTCCATTTGAATAGGGGTTTTGTCGGGTGTAATTTTTATGGACCTGAACGGGGTAGTTGAGGCTACCTTAGCTTCACTCCTCAAAAACTGCTCTGCAGCAGCGGGGCTAGGGAACTGGAACAATACGGGGCATGCTCTGCTTACCATTCGTTTACGTAGTCTTAAACAGTGGCAGTGGTATCCTCTCATATTGCAAGCAGGGAGGACAGTGCTTTTGAACGAGTCTAGTGGAATGCGGTCAGGGACCTTGTGAACCATAGCATTAGACGATCTTAGGTTTCTCTGCTTAAGTTCTGCTGATATTGAGTCGATAGCCCGACAGACACCAGCGAGATGTTCGCGTAGTGGGTTTTCGGGTGTCCTTGTTAGGTAGGTTAGAGAAAGCAGCTTTGCAATTACTGGTTCTATCAGTAAATTTTTGTTCTCTATTTCATGAACCGCTCGCTCTAATTTCCGTACTTTATTGTTACTCTCCACGAACACGTCTGTGACACTAGCAATGCATGCTAGAGGCCGGCGAACGGCTTGTCAGGGTGTGGACGCGGTGCGTTTAGCTGCTGCGATCTTGGCACGTTTCGGCCTAGAGACCGCCATTTTAACGAATTGGGACGAAGTGTATGGCTGTTTGGTGGTGTTATAAGGAATCCGTCTGGGGGTGCTAAAATGTTTGTCAAATCGTAAACTGGAAACTGGGCGAGAGGTCTTGGATCGATCTAAGGAGGCGTTATCTAACTTGAGATTGTACCAACATCAGTATGGTGGCAGTCAAAGGTCATTCCAAATATAATCAGATAGAAATGGGACACTGACAATCTATATGGAGAGGAAGGCTCTATCTACGTCAAAAAACGTTTGAAGCAGTATGTAAACAATAGAGTATAAAAACCAGCTACGTCTGACGACCGCTAAGAAGGCTGGTCGGAAACTGCAGAAGTATGACGATACGGGAACAATATCTAGCAGTCCATGTGTCGCGTTGATTCTGGGCGACTGAACAGTGACGATAAGTGACTGGGCAGGTAAATGAGAAAATGAGTAGACAGGCCGCTTGGTGCGATTATTCGTGAAGAGAGATAAATCGATGTGGTTTACGGTTTACGATTAAAAAGCTTTCAATAGAACGCCGTGTCAAAGCGGTGCGTGTTACATTTAGATCTCAAATGGAAAGTCAGCAGAATTTTTACGCGGAGATCAGCTCCAAATAAGATTTCCAGAAAAGTTTGGCAAAATATTTTTGACGGGGAAAGAGCTCTAAAGCTATTAGGACTACTACAAAAACACCTTAGTAGACTAAAAGAATTAAAAGAGAGCTCAGAGCGGGGAGCGGTGTAACGCAGTACACACAAGCAACCCCTTTGATTTTTGATGAGCCCGGCCATATGACAACGCCCAACATTGCTTCCCGGCCAAATTGTGCACTGGCTGTACGCACCTTTGATGCGTTTAAACGTGGATTGACTCATAGTATGCGACTGATAATCAGCCTCAGGAAATCTCGGCGAAGGATTATCTAGCTTCGACTTAAAGGCTCAAAAATTCGTGCTTGGCCTATGAGATTCCAGATACTGTTCACGAGAGCACAGGCACCTTACATCTTCACATCTGGTTTTTATTTTTCATGTCCCTACTGTGCCATGCTTGTATGAATTTGATTTTGCCTAGAGCATGCCTCTCGGATGTCGAAAAATATACACTATATTATATTACATCAGTGCACTTTCCGTGCCATTTGCAAGGTTTTGAAACAGCAACCACATGGATCTGATTTGCAGTTAGCATCAAAAGTCGCCTTGCGAAAGGCAATCACGGAACACGGTAAATTCCATACTGTACCCGTTATTATCCCCTTCATACGGTTGATGGTGTATATGACGTACTAGATTCCAAAGAGGCTAGTGCGTACGAACGAATCAAAACCGCACTGCAACTCAGATACGCGCTGCCTGGTTTGCAGAGGTGTTGGAGTCATGGTGTTTTCGTGCAAAACTATTCTTTGAAAAGCCATTCATCGCACGCGCACTGACCCCAAAATATTGTCGGCCGGTGCCTGTGCGTTGCGCTATATTTCCCNGTAGTAGCAATATGACGGTGGAGGTACGCCAAATGGAGGTCACAGACAGCTGTCTTGGGAAATCTGACGCAACAGCGAAGGACTTTGGTGGGGAACAGCTGGCGCATCGCTAAGTCTTTTAAATCTACGGTGCAAGTCTGTGGTTTTCGTCCGACTCGCAAGAACTCTCGGCAGTGACCTTTCGGTCCCCATAAAACGAACGGCGGGCAATAAAAGTCAGCGCTTTTACAGTCAGGCATTTGAGGCACCGGGGTGATGGGACTAACAATGGGATGGAATAGGGTGGGGTCGGAGTATTTTGGTCGCTGGGCTAATAACGCCGGCGTTGTTACACCGGGGAGTAGTATGTCGCTTGTTGAAGGTATAAGCGCAGGTTTACCATTGGTAACTTGTCTTAAGGGTCTGGACGGGGCAGGGCGGGTTTGGATTGGTGGTAGATATTTTTGCTTCGCGGGGAGAAGAGAGGTTACTGAAGCCCATGGAGAAAATCGTAGAAGAGGGGGGTTTATGTGCGGGCGTTTCCGGGAGGGCTCTGCCAAAACAGACGGCAATCAGCTGTCCAAGTAAACACTCGCCTTTGGCTGTGGTAGGGCCGCAGGACAGATTTAGGTACTAAGCTCTTAGCTATGCGGGTATTTTGGGGGACTTCATGTTCGGTGGAAACGTTTTCGAGTTCTTAATTGCATACAGTCTGAGGGCCTCCCTTTGAATAGGGGTTTTGTCGGGTGTAATTTTTATGGACCTGAACGGGGTAGTTGAGGCTATCTTAGCTTCATTCCTCAAAAACTGCTCTGCAGCAGCGGGGCTAAGGAACTGGAACAACACTGGGCATGCTCTGCTTACCATTCGTTTACATTATCTTAAACAGTGGCAGGGGTATCCTTTCATATTGCAAGCAGAGAGGACAGTGTTTTTGAACGAGTCTAGTGGAATGCGGTCAAGGACATTGTAAACCATAGCATTAGATGATCTTAGGTTTCTCTGCTTAAGTTCTGCTGATATTGAGTCGATTTCTCGACAGACACCAGCGAGATGTTCGCGTAGTGGGTTTTCTGGCGTCCCTGTTAGGTAGGTAAGAGGAAGCAGCTTTGCAATTACTGGTTCTATCATTGAAATTTTGTTGTTTACCTCATGAACCGCTCGCTCTAATTTCCGTACTTTATTGTTAGTCTCCACGAACACGTCTTTGACACTAGCAATGCACGCTAGAGGCCGGCGAACGGGTTGTGAGGGTGTGGATGCGGTGCGTTTAGCTGCTACGATCTTGGCACGTTTCGGCCTAGAGACCGCCAGTTTAACGAATTGGGACGAAGTGTATAGCTGTATGGTTGTGTTATAAGGGATCCGTCTGTGGGTGCTAAAAGTTTTGTCAAATCGCAAAGTGGAAACTGGGCGAGAGGTCTTGGATCGATCTAAGGAGTCGTTATCTAACTTGAGGTTGTACCAACACCAGTATGGTGGCAGTCAAATGTCATTCTAAATATAATCAGACAGAAATGGGACACTGACAGTCTATATGAAGAGGAAGGCTCTATCTACGTCAAAAAACGTTTGAAGCAGTACGTAAACAATAGAGTATAAAAACCAGCTAAGTCTGACGACCGCTATGGAGGATGGTCGGAAACTGCGGAAGCATGACGATACGGGAAGAATATCTAGCAGTCCATGTGTCGCGTTGATTCTGGGCGACTGGACAGTGACGAAAAGTGATGGGCAGGTAAACGAAAAAATGAGTAGACAGGCCGCTTGGTGCAATTATTCGTGAAGAGAGATAACTCGATGTGGTCTAGCGTTTACGATAAAAAAGCTTTCAATAGGACGCCGTGTCAAAGCTGCGCGTGTTACATTTAGATCTCAAATAGGAAGTCAGCAGAATTTTTACGCGGAGATCAGCTCCAAATAAAGTTTCCAGAAAGATTTGGCAAAATTGTTTTGACGGGGAAAGAGCTCTAAAGCTACTACTACTACAAAAACACCCTAGTTGACTAAAAGAATTAAAAGAGAACTCAGAGCGAGGATCGGTGTAACGCAATGCACACAAGCAACCCCTTGATTTTTGATGAGCCCGGCCATATGACTACGCCCACCATTGCTTCCCGGCCAAATTGTGCACTGGCTGTACGCACCTTTGATGCGTTTAAACGTGGATTGACTCATAGTATGCGACTGATAATCAGCCTCAGGAAATCAGGGCGAGGGATTATCTAGCTTCGACTTAAAGGCTCAAAAATGCGTGCGTGGCCTGTGGCATTCCAGATATTGTTCACGAGAGCACAGGCACCTTACATCTTCACATCTGGTTTTTATTTTTTATGTCCTTACTGTGCCACGCATGTATAAATTTGATTTTGCCAAGAGCATGCCTCTCGGATGTCGAAAAATATACACTATATTATATTACATTAGTGCACTTTCCGTGCCATTTGCAAGGTTTTGAAAGGGCAACCACACGGATCTGATTTGCAGTTAGCAACAAAAGCCGCCTTGCGAAAGGCAATCACGGAGCACGGTAAATTTCATATTGTACCCGTTATTATCCCCTTCATACGGCTGACGGTGTATATGGCGTACTAGATTCTAAAGAAGCTAATCCGTACGAACGAATCAAAACCGCACTGCAACTCAGGTACGCGCTGCCTGGTTTGCACAAGTGTTGGAGTCATAGTGTTTCCGTGCAAAACTATCCTTTGAAAAGCCACTCATCGCACGCGCATTGACCTCAAAAAATTATCCGCGAGTGCCTGTGCGTTGCGCTATATTTCCCTCTTTCTTTTCATTTCAAGATCTACAAGGCCTGAAAAATGCTGGTAGTTATCTTATTGTTGCCAGATACCGATATCATTTAACTAACCGCCGGTCTTCATGTCTACGTCCACGTTTTCGCTTGCTTTTGCTCACCATAACATCAGCTGGAACAAACTCTGGATAGCTTTTACTTCGCTTAGCCCAAAAACCTCAGCAAATCCAACCCGTCTACCAACGGAATGCATAGATGCAACACAGAACTGATCACTGAGGATTCCTGCTCTAGTTCATGAGTCAGCTAATCAGTTACTCTGGGACACTGTGAGACAAATAAGAGGGTCAACCACGGGTCCCGTTCGACACAGAGGTGACTCAAAGCGAACTGCTGACTACCTTGGCCATCTTGGTCATCGCGAATAAAACGCACTATTTCTACTACTAACAGCTGGTATATGAAACTTGTGAACTTATCGTCCCCTACTGGCATAAAGTGCCACGCCCCAACTTTAGCTTGGGATGCATTTGTAACAGATCTTATCTATTTCAAGTCACTGTTCATTTGGTTTTAGTTGGCATGCGTGCCCATTCGGCATATTGCAGGTTATATCGCTTGCCTAAGTAAAAATGTAATAATGCTTCATTCTTCGAAGGGCCTGATATATTCTTGCTTATTTTCATCCACCTCAGGTTCCAACACCGCACCGGTCTATTGGTTTGAAGCAGGCGGCTCCCTCTTTCGCATCACAGGACGTAAAACGTTATGTGGAAAGGATCAAACAGATCACCGTATTTTCTCGCTCTGCTTCGCCTTCCATCAACATTTCCGTTCGCTGCATACCCCTTTTGAAGCTTACGCAATTTGGCTATATATCTCAACATTCGCCATCATCCTACAGCAAAATTTTATATTGGCAGCAAGTGCACATGATGAATTTAAAAATGAAATATCTCGCAATCCTACACTAAAAAACTGCAGCAGAAATTCGTGTACACAGCCGTTAAACGCTTCCTCTGGCCCAAAACTGGGACTTACACAGGCTTACTAAGCATATCAGACTGTAAATTTTGATCGCGGTTCAAATTTTGTTTCCCGGATAGTAACGGCAAATACCCAGATATATCCTCATGTCCTGTTTGGCATTCCTCTATATACATTTTGTCTTGACGTGCTTTTTCCTCTCAGAAATCGAAAAAGACGGCGTACTTTATTATAAATGTCTAATTTAAGCTTTGGATTAAGAAGCACACCCAGTGTTCTTGGACGACGACTTCAGAGGAGCCCATGCGAGCTAAGAGCTCTAGTTTGCGGTCTCAAACCAAGGATTTAATAGAGCCGGCAACCTTAAATCGTTGAAATGAGAAGGCGCTTCGGAGACCGCACTCTCAGTGGCATGCGCTGTCTCTCAATCCTTCACAGACAGCAAAGACACCATGCAAACCAAAGTTCGTTGCCGTTTTATGTAGTTTAGGCACAATTAAGATATAGTAGTAACGCTCGATCGGACTGGGGGACGTTTTGCCTATTTGCTTAAGGATCAGTGCATCTCGCAAACGAGAGTGTGCAATTCGTGCTACAGATAGAACAGCTCAATTTTCTGTCCAACGTTGTTCACAAAGACTAATTGGTTAAAGCGACCAACGTGAAACAGGTTAATTAGTGATGAAGGCAGCATAAGAAGGTAATATGTCAAAATGTATACTATTCGCTTAAGATCAACAAGCATATGAGTGGGACTGCTGGATTGCGTTGTAATTAAGCCGAAAAGTTATTTGTTAAGCGTGGTAGAAGATGGAGTCTTTGGCCAAATAGAGAACAAGAAGAAAGGAGAAGTATGGGAAATATACACGAGCATATCGGAAGGAGAAAACAGATTTTTGTAAAGTTGATGACCCGTTCAGTGTGACTGGCTGGGGAATATGCATGCAGCACATGCTTGTGGCAGTGTCTACCAGATTTGGCTATTGTAAATTAATAGCGATAATAATAACAATAATAAAAATAATAATAATAATGAGAATATTTCTCGAAATTCGAGAGTCATGCGCAAGGCAAGATCAAATCTATATAAAGATGGCGCAGTGGAAATCGTAAAACAAAAATTAAGTCGTGAAAATGCAGTGCCTGTGATCTCATGGAAATAACCTGCAATAAGATGGGCTAATCACGAGTTTCGGGCTTTAAATCAGAACTAGATAATCCTTCGCCCTGATTTCCTGAGGCTGATTTTCAGTCGCATACTATGAGTCAATCCACGTTTAACCGCATCAAAGGTGCGTACAGCAAGTGCACAATTTGGCCGGGAAGCAACGGTGGGCGTAGTCATATGGCCGGGTTCTTTAAAAATCAAGAGGGTTTTATGGTGAAGATGAGAAGCAGTATGGATGCAATGAGGGGACGGAGAAGAGTCGAAATCACACTGGATATCATACGAGATACATGGAGAGTGGTAATTAATAACATTCAATAGCCAAAGTAATGCTTAAGATGAAAAAGAGGGAAACCGTCAAGGTTGCATCAAACAATTTACGAAACGAAAATGTATGAAAAATTGTGGACAGAGAAACAATGGACCTCACAAGAGTGGTCACTTGACTTATGCGGCTGGGAGCGGACTGTGATGTGTGGCAGGAAGAAAACCAGCAGGTGTTTGATTTACAATCAGTCTTCAATACACTCGCTGTGAATGACCTGTGTTTTCCTTGTTCGATATCGGAGATTTTGTTGTTCTGTGGCGGTAGAGGTCGGGAAGTCCGAGGATTGCGCGGCATTTCATTATTGTCAGAAACTGTTTGGCCAATCATCATCGTTCGTCTGAGATTAGGCACGCGGGGGATAATTAATCTCCAGCAGTAAATGGGTCCAAATTCAAAAGCTGCTTTCTTATCAGTGTTCGTACGGTACGACATTAGATCATTGCTCATCAGCGATTGATGGATCAGAGCGTGGGTGATTGTATTATGGACTGGGCAGCAAAGTAAATCTTTGGAATTAACTTCCATCACGTTCTGCCAGGTAGCCGGGTGAACTTTTCCCTGACACATAGACACAGCCCTCTGGGGTTGCAGAAAATTTCCATCACGCCTGTCACGTGCGCCTACTTCTGTGTGGTTAACTTACAATTGTGCACATAATAATATTCATGAGTAGGGTGAAAGGATTAGTCGTGCTGGAAGTAACATCAAACCACCATTTATTGCCTACCAACGGCACTCAAGGTGGCGAATCCTGGACAATCAATATTTCAAAATCTGCAGAAAAGACTTGAAATGATAAGGGAATTACCCATGATCACAAAGATGCTCCCAATGCCTGTGAATGCAGCAATATTTAAAAACACGATGGAAAAATAACTGAGAAGTGGACGCGGACGTCCTTGGAGTCAGTTTTCTAAGCTAGCACTACAACATTTATAAAGGTAGACGTCATTGCTTTCCACTGAAAAAGGTAAAAATCACATTCCAACCCTGAAACGCTGGAATAAACTAAAGGGGCTGTACACGAGAAATCACCAAAATCACGTGCACAAAAGGAACAAGCGTCCGTACAACCATCCGTGGCGGCCCTGAGATCGCAGCTGATGTGCTTTTTGGTAGGCAACGCATTGATACTTTCAGAAGCTAGCTTAAAGAACTCACAGACTGATCAAAATTATTCAGAGCGATTGCCGAAAACGACACATAAACATGTCCCACTCAGTCCCACGACAATTTTGATTTACCATAGAAAAGCACTATTAAAAAGCAAAAAGCTCGTCACTCGTCACTAATACTGTGAACTTGTTCGTTGCACAAGCTAATCATGCCTTCAGTTTTCTGTGGGCGTCGGGGAAAAGCGGAGAAACTTTGAATTCATCCTTAAAAAACGTATTAAATGAGAGACACTGGTCCCGGTATTATCCTTCTTATATTCTGGATCCTTTTCGTTATCTGAGTAGGTAAGACCATAGAGGAAACTATGAGGAAATGATCTCTGGGTGAGAAATCTAATATAAAGATAAATCCGTCGCCGTTGTGTCTGTCATGGAACCCGTCTTCCTTGTTATCACTGGTTGCAGTATCGTTTGACGTCAACTGTAATAAAAACAGAAATCTTAAAACCACTACTTACAGCCGAGTCTCTGTAAGATGGGGGCAGTACGCATGGGCCATTTTCTTTCACTAGTTTGTCTATGGCTTAATCCACAACACTCGCTCCATTCTAGTTGGTCTCTGTTTAATTTATTGCATCCGAGAGCGCCAACATGCTACTCATTCTAAGGTAACATGGACAGTGCATATGATTAACTCCACCTGCCAATGTGTAAATCAAATAGCTTGAACTATTTCAAGTTTAGATCCAACTTTGTTGCACTTATATATCTGTTTCTGTCCAACGTGCAAAGGGTTTCCATTCCGGGAGTTTCGCCCTTTCCTCTCATTGATTCCCATAATTTCGGCTCTTTTTTCCTAGTTTTTTCTTTTGTTACTCACTATAAGCCAGCAGCAGGAACAATTTCCAGACTGCTTTTTTCTTCTCCTTATTTTGGACTGCCTGTCGGCACCACTGTTTGGCCCTACTTTAACCCTTCCGACGGTTCTCAGTGATGAAATTTCCGAACATTTGATTGTTGCACTATAGTTGGCTCTCAAGTACATTCTAAGCTTCCAGGCTGCCCTGCCGTCCTTAGGCAAACTACTGCTTGTCTTCCTCCCGCCAGATCTTGACTTCCATAGGGCTCTGTGCGCTATATCCATGTTTCAAAATAACTTCTCTGCTGGTCACACTGCTGTGTTGCCTAGATTTCGACGAGACCCACGAATACCTTCTGAGACTTGCAAGGAGATCCAGGTTTCCAAGCGGAACCCTCAAGGCTGAAGTGTTCTATATGCTTAGCAGCCCGACAGTCCACCCGCTTCGAACTCACTCTTCCGGGGTGGAAATACACCCACTGTCGTAAATCCAGTCGTAATCCGACGAAGAGTAGAGCCTGTAAGCCAAATATCATATCATCCACTATCTCCTTGCCTAAAATCTCTAAGCTTATCCTGGCTTTTTATTACAGCACTAACTACTTTATAAGTGAGAACTTTTCTCTTTTTTCTAACAGCGGACTATTTGAGCCCACATGGGTACTTTCCGTAATTCTCCCGCTTGATCCTACTTTTCCGCGTTTTTATTTTGCAAATGTTGTGGATGATCTGTTTCACCCACGGTCGAAGATTCTGAAGCAAACCTGTCACAACCGTTTGCATTTTCGCATGTATGGACTAAGGAAAACCAAACTGGGATTAAGCAAGCACACGGAGGATGGTGGCTTATGCCGTAGAACACAGACCTCTAAGTATGGCTCCTTCATCGTCAATGCCGTGCCTTGCTTTTACTAAAAAATGTTGCTTGAAACCTACTAATATGGACTGGAGTGTTGCGTAAGCAAATCAGATGGTCTGTGTGACGTGGACAAATTATATACGTTTATATGAAACTAGACTGTGTACTTAAGGAAAGGGAGTCTACCTGATTCGATGGGGATTAAAATGGGTAGGTAGGAAGAGTAAGGGAAACCCCGAATATGTTCTCTGGTGAGGTGTTTGCGAATATAGAAGCTAGTTCCGGTAATACTCAGCATAAAGACAGATTCATTTATGTTGTCAGAGTAAACAAGCGGCATAAACATATATGGGAAAGGGAACCAGGGGTGGGAAGACCGATGTAAAGGGGGTTCATCTCGATTATAGCTGCCATAGAATCCAGCATTATTCTGCTATCATAGACTTTGATATTATTCTGTTTTGTTGGCTGAGACCCAAGTTTTAGAGACTTTACTGCAGTGATTGCTAAAGTCCCAAGCCAAAATCGTACGGCCGTCTCTGAGAGATATCGGTCGCATATACGAATAAGGGTGCCAGATTGGGGTTAGGTTGATAGAGGCATCATCCGAACTAAGGTTAATGGCGTAAATAAAAAATTAGACGCACAAGTTGAGCTAAAGTGTTAGGTAGCCTTCGAGTCTTGGTTTAGACTGGTGCTGGTCCCAGTTAAGCTGAGAAATGAGGATATGTTGAGAAACTTGGACAATAAAATCTTGAATTGTGTTAGACTCTGGCAGGACCGATCGTGGTCCGGTATTCTATTCCACGAAGTTGAGTAAACAACTGTGAAGAACTTTCACCTAGAAG
>LUCM01008583.1:24917-39114 GCA_008360955.1 Fasciolopsis buskii
CAGCACTTTTACGCTGAGATCGAGTCTGAGTAATGCGCCCAGAAAATTTGGCAAATGTTTCTGACTTTGAAAAAGCTCTGAAGGTGTTATGGCTACCACAAAAATACCCTTGTTTACCAAGAAAAAAGGGAAAGGAAACCCTCTGCGAGGGGCGGTGTACCGCAGACAGAATGCTGAGAAGAACTCCATCCGCGCCCATTGAAATACATGGGTTGAGCTCCAGATATAGGTATTCTACTTCCTATTTGGAGATATTGGGGCCATCCAATTTGCTGGCAACAATCAGTGTTGGCATTAAAGGGTAAAAAGAAACAGGTGGGCAGTGAGTACTGATTAGACATCTGACCTAGATATGTCTGCCGCTCGAGAGGGAGAGATTTCCTTAGAGCCGCCGCCAAAGTAGAGAGCAGGAGCTGCTGCACACGTTTTTCTTTTTATAAATTTGTAAATGCCGGACAGTTATGCGCCCGCTCGACAGGGAATCAGTTGCCGAGGAAGTATTCTCTCCTCACAGATGTTGCAAAGTCGTTTGAAGTAGCTTTTGTTTGGCTCCACTGTGGTGCACTCGGACCTGCCAGTTCACTTGAGCGCCCATTCAGAAGACTCTTAAAGGAGCGAGGGGTGCGAGGACTTTTTATTTCTGAGGTTGTTATCCTTGGGACAAACAGGTGGTCAGTCTGCTTGCTGACGTCTTCAATGAGATTGAAGGTGTTTTCTTTGGAGCCCCAATAAGTAGTCCCTAGTTGACAGGCCAGAAGGCTGCTCACTCTCCGAGTGTTAGTTGTAAGGAATCTCCGAAAGCTCCTGCTTTATGACAGGCCTATTGGCCAAAAAGCGATGTAATCGGAAACGCAAACGGCGTGATCAGTTTCGCCTAAAGGGTTCCGCACTTCGACTGCATCCATCTTATGGCCTCACTTTGAGAGCACTGGGCCAAAGAAAACAGTGCACTGTCCAGCTTGAAACTTCAAAAATCACTTAACGGGCCGGGACCGTTGACTTTATGTAATTACGTGGGGAGGGTCTTAACCAAATAGGTTTCGATGCACCACGTTTTATCCTACCCGCAGACATTAAGGTTTCCTGGAAAATGTAAACGGGGGACGTGACAACTGCCGCACAGACAAATTGGCTATACCACGGTTTCCAGAGAGTCCCGAATGCTTACTCACGGTGGCTGATAAGTACAAACCACCAAAAGAACTTCCGAAAGTGGGGCGCTAATCTTGACCCTCGGTGAGATCGCAAAGAGATTTCCGACAGTTGAATGGTGAGATACGTTCGAAGGGCGGTGCTTTCCCCCAAGCAGGTCATTTCGGACGGCGGTGTAACCATTGATATTTATCTTTTGGTTAACTGTGCCTGAAGCGGGACACGCCCTAGTGACGACGATCAAGTAGGATCTTTTTTCATATTTCAGTTTTCGGAGTCGGCGCATTTTATTTAGGGCATTCAAGCAGCTGGTGTATATACAATCTACAGCAAACTCAAGACAAATCTCAAAACATTTGTTGCCTGTCGTGAACTGAGTCGACGTTGGGAAACGCCAGTGGTATGTACTTGCCGTCAAGCTGTTTTTCTTGAGCCTGGACACTCGTCCTCTTTTCTCACGTAGCGGGTACCGAGAGCTGAAGTTTGGCGGTTGTCAAATGAAAGGACCTTAGAACTGACGTGGGCTGGGAATTCCAGGCTGAGGATTTCGGAGGTCTCCCCGTCCAAGGCTACATTCTGCCTAGGTGGGACGAGACCGTGAGAGGGTGTAGAGGCTGTTAGGTTTCTCAACGTTGGGCTACCAAGTAATCCAAACGTTTGGTAATTCCGTTCGTTAAGTGCGGTTTTCCTGAAAGACGCGGATGTGTTTCATGCCATCTAATCGGTAAGCAATCGTTTTTGTTAAATATTCCAATGATAATGATGACTCAGTTTTAATCGGAATCAGCATGATTCACATTGGAGACGTTAAAGGTCACTAATTGCGAGGGTCCACTGATAGTGGTGTGGAACTGCATTGGAATGGGTGACAGCAAGGAAGGCTTGAATGCACCAAGAAATGCTGGGTTTTTAATGGATCCGGATCTCAGGTCCATATTCACAAATCAACCACGGGAGAAAATGCTAGTTTCTAGTCATTCCGTTGGGCTATTTTATCAAGGTATTTCCTTGTAAGTTTGCACAAATAGAAAGGCTCATTCTGGGATATCGTTTTGATGTGCGCAAACGTCTCTCTTCGCGGATGAAAGAAATGAAAGCACGGTGATTTCTGAGGGAAACTCTTGGATAATTGTCCATATTTTTTGGCTTTTACGTGTGGCCAGAAAGCTCTAGCTGGATTGAAGATGTCGAGCCTTAGGACTTCGATGTTTCCAGCGGCTTGTGCTACAGCAGCAAGCTCTTTATTAAAAATACGCCGAAGAACCGCTTCTAAGTAAAAATTACTGTTTTCATGTATCTTTCAGGTGGGATGAAGAATCATCTCTTTTGGCACCTTGACTGCTTGGGTGGCCGCTGCGGTTTGTGGAATGAACTTGCCAAGGGAACATCTTAAACGGCCTACCTAGATCTCTAATACTGCTAAACGGGCTTCAATTAATTTGGCCCTGTTTGTTCTTTATAGAATCATAGGATGCAGTGTTCTTATTAATCTGGATTCACTGACCTTCAAGTCCTGATGACTGGGGAGAGTTTATTCGTCCAGGGCATAATTGAGGTGCTCAGTGCCTTTTGCTGGTTAAAAGGTAATGGAAAGTACTTTTGGCTGAAAAACTCCGCTGTATCGGAAAAATACAGGCCGTAAAATAAACCCTGAATAAGAAGCGCACTTGGGAGGTTTGCACTGGCATTCGTGCATGAATAAAATACTTACTTGTATTTCTGTTTAAAAAGAAATGAATCGTTTCAGGCAATGAACTCTGCAAACTAAAGCCACGCGGTTACTGGTAGTTTAGTTCAGTGTATGATTCATTGGCAGACATTCATGACGAGTACTGTATCCAGTATATTGATGCCCCTACGTGCCTACATAACGTGCTGCACCCACCTCTCAGTGCTCACGACTCGGCAAAGCAAAAAAGTATCCTGGGGAGGAGGGGGAAGTCCAGCTGGCGTGCGGCAGGTAAAAGTACAGTGCGATTATTTCAGAACAGAATAGCAAGCTTGCCGCTGATGCAAACATATTAATCATATCAGTAACAATTTTGATCTCTCCAGGTTGTCGGTACAGCCCTGCAACACGAATATCAGCTGATATGATGATCAGCTATCCACAAAACGATTAGTCAAAAGATAGACCTCCCACGTCCCTTGAAGCCTCGAAGCAATATGCGGTCGTCTTTGACACGAAATCCCGGGGATAACAAACATTCTCCGTGAATTCTACCGTAATAATAATGAATTAAAAATTGTGTACAGAACGGTCATAACTTTGACAGTGAACCTCGGACAACATCCAGCCAAAAGTACCAAATAACATGGAATACTAATCTTGTAAAATGAAAGATCAGTGAAAAGGAGTTCAGTAGTTCAAGAATAAAACGATGGCTTCCGCACACTTGATCATGCACAGCAAGAAAGATCCTAAACTTGGCAGACAAACAACGTCTGCAAAATGAACGCCTGCAGTTGAACAACTTGAGCGATAAAGCGAAGGCAGAACCTAGCATAACGAACTGCCTTGGGTCACGGGTGCCCATGTCTGCACCAAATATCCAAAAACGATAACAACTAGAGAGCCCGGAAACAGCACAAAGGGAGATTAATGTTTCGTGCAAAAATAAACAAAAGTCAAAATTAGTGCGTTGGCGAAGAGGTTTAGCGAAAATGGTCCGATGTCGGAAAAAAAATAACAGAATAACAGAAGTGAAGGTTTCACAGTCAATCACGGTGTTTAGGCGGCAATAAATGGCGAAATGTTTGATCATTCCAATCTGCGATAATGTCCAGAACAGAGTGAAACAAAACGGTAAAAATAAAGAAATCTTGATATAAGGTAAAACTGCTTTTATAACCCGGTCGGCTCTTTCTGAGCGCCTGCTAACCGGCGGGTTAGATGGGAATGGAAAAGGTGGTTTACGCATGCAACGCTTCAGTGACAAGGATGAGATTGATGCCCAACCGGAGGAGGCACTACGGAAAGATTATTGGTTCCTCGTTTGACGCCATTAAAAATATGTCCTGTAAAAGCCGACAGAGCAACGCACGTATCAGTAAAAACCGTTGGCCTAAAATCATTGAAGTTTTGCCAAGCACAAAGCCTCTTTATTTGCCGTTTCCAAAACAAAGCGGATGTGGCCAAGGTGGATAAAAGATAGAGAATATTATATGAATCGCTGGAAACTGGAGATAATTAATCATTGGCTCAGAGATGTAGGAATCCCAAAGAAAAAGAATGAGAAATATTTCATCGCGGGTCACTGAAGGATTGCTGATAACTGAGGAAGACGTACGTAGGCAACAGCAATGGTAAAACAACAGCACCGTGGGGCCGTATGAAGTTTATCCGGCTATTCCGTGCTTGTATAGATCAAGGCAAAATACCAAATGATAATAGATGCCAGAAATTTATTAGGGAAGACATCAAGCTAGTCAACCTCGCCAGTATTCTAAGCAAGATGATGGATTAGTAAGTCCTGGCCCACATTTGCCAATACCCAACTGATCACTCAGCTTTCTGTCCAACACAACGGGGCCTCATAAGAAGTAGGTTTAGTCCCGCCAGCGTCTTTGCAGGACACGGGTAGTGGCGTGCTGGGGCGGGGTTGCCCCGCTAATAAGGGCGGCCAATTATACACGAAATAAGAAATGGATCTGAGCAACAGAGATATACATAGTTGATGACTATACGTAAAGCTCCCAAATGGGCGAACAGCCGTGGCATGACTCTGCGGTGTGCCAAACACCATAAGAACAGTGGTTCGGCATCTGACAGTTTAATCAAGGCAGCCATTTTCGAAAGCCAATGAGCTGCTAATTTTCGGGAGTCAGAGGTAGCAGTGAAGCTGCTCACGTAGCACGGTCGATGAAAATTAATGCGACGGCTTGAGGATAGGGCCCTAACTCAAAACCCGACGGAAAACAGGAGTTTCAGGTTGGGCCAAGAGTCATCATTCCTAGATGTGGTCAGCACTATAAATTAAAATGACGTCCAGAGTTTAAGTTGCCCCACACCGCTACTTTTACTCTCCGAACTAAGCAAGACATTTTCCCTGAAAGACTGCACAGGACTTTCGGGAATTTGGACACAGACAAATTGTGCGGACCCACTGGATTTGGCACTAAGAGCGGGAAGGCTTAGGTGGAAGTGACCCAGAAAAGACTAAGAAAAACTTCCATGAGCTGATGGGAGAATTTTTTCCACTCGAATGAAGAAAGCAGAAAGATAAATGTGATCGAAGTACCCGGGGCAATTCGATCACTGAAGAATAGAGACAGAAGCTGGAACAAACACACATGCTCGCAAACAGAATGGAACTGAAGGAAGTAAGCGAAATTCGGAAACCAGGGGATAAAAGTACGGGCAGCGGCGAGGAGGAGTTTCCAGTGGGCTTCGGGAAAAGCGATAAAAAATAAAATTCCATATCATCATGTGCAACCAAAGGGGGCAGGTAGTAGGTGTATGAAGGCTGGAGAAAATCAACGTCCGGAGCAAATAAATTGTAAACATATACCAGTGGGATAGGTTTCATCAAATTGCTACTGACTACTCATTTCCGCGACCAGCATCGCTCAACGGGAACTGACAGGTGAGGGAACGCAAAGGGCGCTGGAAGAAGTAAACCCAAGCGATTTTGAAGTGCCGGAAGGTATTCAACCAAATACCTTGAAACTTTTGGCCACTATACTGTGTCGGCCTGTTTGTAGTCACTTCTATACCTACATGGACCAGGTTGGACAACCAATAAGTTGCAAGCTATCAGCTTTTTTAGCAAGCAGGCAGAAATCCGTCAAAACCGTGAGGCTCTTATGTATATTTTATGGGTGATTTGATAGATTGGTGGGGAAATAAGTGAGCAAGTATATAATTAAATTCGCCCTTTTTTGGAGCGCAGCATGGGTTCTCCAAGTTGTCTTAGTGTCTGTTGAACTTCCTAAGATTGTTAGGTTAAGCTACGGCTAAACTCGATGAGGGTATCGTTGTAGAGGTATGCCACTCAACTTTCACCAAGGCGTTTAATTCCATGAATCGTAGATCGCGGATACAAACTTTCCAACCTTTCGGAAAGGGGAGCTCGATATGATATTGTATTATGATTTCCCTTCGATCGGTCTTTCTAAGTCGGATTAGGAAACGAAAGTTCGGAACAACTCAGAGCATCAATTGGGATACGTATGGCGTCAGCTCTTGGACCGGTAGTGCTCCTTCAATGAATAAACGACTTTAATGGAAAGGTATAATTACCACGCTTCCTTTATGCAAATAACGCGAAAGCCGTGGGGGCAAGTTATTGTGATGGGTTAGTAAGAAACATAAGAAAAGCGCTTGAACGGGCTGGCGAGTGGGGTTATTCCACTATACGAAGGCAAATTCACTCACTAAAATGGGCCTATGGAGAATTGACCGTACCGGGTGAAAATGGGAAGTTTTCAGTCAGTGCGATCCAGTGGCCTAAAATCCTGGGGATAGCGAACAGTGCTGAATGCAATTGAGCTGATAGGTGCTGAACTGCTGCCCGAAAACCAGAGGGAACCTCTTTAGACTGTAGTCCTCGTTATCCCATAGGAAACCTGAGGTATTCATCCCTCTGTATTAGGTGTCAACCGAGCCATACCTAAAACTCTAGTCAGGCTTGGGCATCACCCAATAAAAATGAATTGGCCTGCCTCGAGAAAGGTTGAGAAACAGAGAGTTAAGTCGTGCACCAGAAACCTTTACGACCTAAAGGTGGGCTCGATGGAAGAGCCAAAGCTCCAGGGGTGAAATGGTTGAAACGTTCCAGAAAATGTGCGGCCTGATGGGGGTAGACTCTGACGAAATGTTCAAGCAATTTGCTGAAAATAGAATGCAAATCAATGGTGCAAAGCTGTGGCGGGCTCGCTTTGGATTAAATGTTCATACAAGCTTTTCACAAAACAAAGTGGCTAGGGCTTGGAACAAGCTGTCATCAGAAGTAATAAATACTGAAGAAATCAACATCATTAAAATATCAGTAGATACAAATTAGTAGGAGTTATTTTCTGCATTAGAGATCTAGGACGTGGGGTGTTACACGGCAGATTGAGTTATGAGAGTGTTTCGATATGATGTTATAATAATAATGCATATTTCTCGATTGGCGAGAGGCATGCGCAAGGCAAGCTGAAATTTGCATAAGAATGATGCAGTGAAAAAGCAATCAACAGAAATCAAAATGGATAAATGGACGATTGGAACTTCAGTTGTTCGAGAATCATACTGGAGAGTGGAACCAGACGCTGCAAAACAATGCGGACAGTCCAGTCATGGAGATGAGAAACCAACACTAAAATATGTCTTTCAAAATAATACACAGAGTTTCTTGGGACGACGGACTACGAGTTATTTCATGTATAAGTGCACTAAATATGCGCGCCACTGGCGCAAAACTTGGCCGCAGCTAAAATGTCGATTTCGAGATGTTGCCGGATTTCCCAAAGCACAAGAGCGTTGCGTAATGGACGAAAAAGTTGGTCATAGGAGATGAGGAAAAATGGTAATGCCATAGTTGGATGGCAGTGGTGGAAATCGGGCTAAACGCCACGCGAATTGGATAACAAAGTTGCATTTGTCAATAATAAGCGACCGATAAAATGCTGAAGGCAGAAGAAAACTGTCAAGATTATGTAAAAATATCTAAAGGATATTTTCTGAAACTTTGGATATGGAACTCCGAAGACTGCTGATTGCATTTACATGCGGCTGGCGGTAAGCTGTGCTGGGAGATGCGCGGATTAAAGAAATTTTGCATAAGAGCAATTCCTGAATACGCTATCCAAGAAGGTCCTCTAAGCTGTCATTTTTTGTCACAACTTTTGATGTTAGTCAGTAGTCCGGGTGGGGATTATTAGGTGCGTGGGCCGTTCTAGCGGCAGCAGCAACCATGATTTTGTCCATTCGCAAATATCCGAATCGCAGCATCCAAGACAATCAGTGGCTTAGTTTCGGTTGAACGGACCATTACTTGAGCGCCAGTTCCAACTGGCAGGTTCCTAGCAAGAGTGACAGCATAGCAAGTTTGGAATTGCCATTACACGGACGGAACTGGCAACGGCGCATCTGCTTTGGGTGTGGGATCTGCAACAAAAGAGAGAAGTAGTCTGGATTGAGCGTCGGCTGGGGTTATGGAGATTATTGAACCGTAAACAGTAGACCTGCAAGGTAATGCTTCTATTCGGTTAAATTTGGTAACTAGAAATGAGCTATGATAGCAGTTCCAGTGGTAGTCGTAGGTTTGGAGTTTCCATGAACGGCTCATTCATCCCATCCGATAAGGTAAATAGGATAAGATGACTTGAGAAGCCAGGAGTATACAGGCTAAATATGTTTAAAACCTCGGAATGTGGTAAGAGCATTGATACACCCAGGATTACCTTGACATTCTAGTCAACCCTCATTGTGAACGGCTTAATGGTTAGTCACCTATGCCAATGGTAACGAGGGCATATCCGCTACAGGAGGGAAAGTAGGTCAAAGAGTGTAGTATTGTGAGTGTGGAAGAAAATGGGGCAACGAAAGGTGAAGCTGAATTCCGACAACCCCAAGCGGTCATCTCAGTGAAGAACTACTGATGAACTGGAATTCTAACCTATGTTCATAGGCCTCAGCTAGTCCACCGTTGGCTTGTGTCAGGTTAATTAGATGCAAAGCATCCAGTAACTTTGCCAACTGCGCTTTGAACTGGGCTAAATTTGGGTACGATCGCAGGGAATTAGGGATTTCGATCACCAGTTTAGAGTAAGCAATTGCGAAGAACTTTGCCCTGATCCACAGTTGAGTCAGGATTATTATTAATGAGTAGTAGGTACTACGACGTGGTTATGGAACTACCAGCGTCACGAATGGTGCTTTTAGCTGAGTGAAAATCATTAGGGCACCAATCAAAGAGAGAGTCAAGTTTTCATTTGAATGGACAAAGCCATAATGGTTCAAGTCCAAGCAGCTTGCATCTGGCCTTATAGTTGATGCTACTGAGGTTTGATGGTGAGCTTGCTTGTGGAAGCTGAAAGAGCAAACGTATGTAGACCTAAATGGTTAACCGTGGGTGATACAGAAATAGGCATGCCAACTATGGAGAGGGGGAGCGGGGGAGCATGACATTTGCATGTTATTAGAGAATTCCTTTCAGCAGAGAACTTCATATACACTTAAAACTCCAGTCATCGAGAAATGGAAACGTAGAGTTTAATAAACCGGCTTGAAACTATTAGATTATTTTATTGTCATCGTCAAAAAGGAGTGGCGTGTCAGGACGACTAACTTTAAAGATATCAATAATGTTTAACACGAACATAAAAGGACCAAGGATGTTTCCCTGAATAAACCCAATCGCAATAACGCAGGGCAGAGAAAAACAGCCATCAGTATTGACGAACTGGAAGCAGTTGAAAAGGTAGAATGGCAACCAAGAAGAGAGGGGACTTCTTGTTCCATAAGTTTTAATTTTTGGCCGGGAGTCGGGAGTGGGAAACCCGGTCAAGCTCTGTTGACATGCACGAAAAGATTATGGTCGTCAACCGGTGGGAATCGGCACTCTGGATATTTGGGTTCGATAAGCCAAGCTGATGCACGAGACAAGATTACCTCATAATAATAATAATGATACTGTATATTTCTCGATTTGCGAGAGGCATGCGCATGGCAAGATCAAATTTTTACAAGGATGATGCACAGGAAATGTAGATGATGGAAGTGGAATGGGATAAGATGGTGTGAGCAATAATGAGTTTTTTAGAAGCTCACTGGAAGGTTAAATGAGATGCTGCAAAGCAATAGGGGAATTACAAGTATGCCAGTGAAAAGCAAAAAGGTAGAAAACTCAAATTTTAAGACCGAGAAATAGTTTACTGGGACTGTTTGCAATTAGCGGACAACGAGTCATTTCGTGTTTAAGTGCACTAAATGTGCTCATTGCTGGCACACAACATGGACGGAGCCCGACGGTGGATAGTGATACATGGCTAGAGACACCAAGCGTCGGAAGCGTTACGTAATGGACGGAAACGTGAAGCTGAAGAGACGACAAGCAGTGGTAATGCGGTACTTGGATAGAAGTGGTGAAAACCAGGCGGAACGTCAGGCAAATTTGATGAGATACGTAGCTGACAAAAAGGGCCGAAAAATGTGGAAAAAGAATTTTTCAAAGTATCTGGAGGAAATCTGTGAAGCTTTGGATGCGGAACTCCAAGGATATTGATAATATCTACATACGGATGGTGGTAAGCTGTACCGAGAGGCTCGTCAGATAAGGGAGGTTATGTGCATGAACACTCCTAAAATACAATAGCCAAGAATGTCGTCTATGCTGTCATTTGCATTGTTGCATCTTTTGATCTTAGTCAGCAGTACGGGTGGGGGATATGAGGCGCGTAAGCCGTTCCGGAGACGGCAGCAATCGCGATTTTAATCGATCTCAGAAATGCCAGTTGAGATATCCAGTGCGATAATCCGCGCAGTTACCGTTGACCGGGCCAGAACTGGAGCGCGAGTTTTAGCTAACAGGAATGATACGGTAGCAGGTTCGGAATCGCCAGTACGAGAACAGAAGCGTTAGCGAAACGTCTGCTGCGGATGCGACATCTGAAAAGCAAGAGAGAAGTAGTCTGGCTTGGGTGCCAGCTTGGGGTTATGGTGATTATTGGATCGCGTTAACATACCTACACCATAGTGCATCTATTCTAGAATGAGCAACGGTAGCAGTTTTCGGCGTAGATGAATGTTAGGGGCTGCCAAGAACGACCTACTCAGCTCCGCCAAGTCAGTGAAGAAGATAAGATGNCAAGAGCGAGAGGTACACAGGCTGGTGTTTAAAATCACAGGATGTGATCAGAGCATGGATCCTACAATAAGTACGCTGACATTTTCGTCTACCCACATTGGGAGAATTTTGAGAGTTAGTGAAGAGGGTACATCACTACAAGGGAGGTCAAAAAGTACATTAGTGGGGACGTGTGATAAAGTGAAGAAGTTAGAGGTGAAGCCGAATCCCTGATGGTGATCTCAGCAAAGAATAGATCACAAACTAAAATTCTATCCCATGTTCGTAGGCCTCGTCTAGTCCAATGTTAGCTCGTGTCAGGTTAATTAAGAACTGGACATCCAATAACTTTGCCAGATGGGCTTTGAACTGGGCTAAATTTGGGCACGACTGCAGGGAACTAGGGAGTTTGTTCCACAATTTAGAGTAGGCAACTGTGAAGAATTTAGCCCTGATCGATAGTCGAGTCAGGGGTATTCTTAACGAGTAGTATCTACTACGAAGTGGATATGGGGGACGATCGGCGTCGCGTGTGACGTTTGTAGTAGAGTGGACAATACTATGGCAAAGATTAAAAAGAAATGTAAGGTTTAATTTGACTCGACGAAGCCACAATGGTTCAAGTCCAAGCAGCTCGCATCTGGCCCTGCAGTTTAAGCTAAATGAGGGACCTAAGAGATTCCTAGTGAATGCACGCTGCACACTCTCGATTGCAATTCGATCGACTTTACGCATATGCGTAAAGATAATCGGGCAGTAAGAAGCCGTGTTAGGAAGGACTGATAGGATTGATCAGTGAGAAGGCTTGCCAATTGCTCTTTAAGAATTAGTTTGCACAAGCCAGGATGGAACTGGATTCTGGCAAAAGTTCTCAGGATGACGCAAGAAAAACCTTTTGTGGTGTGGAACATTGACAGAAGTCGTCCGCTGTGACTGCAGGACAGCACGATACATGGATAGCAAGAACAGATTTTGAAGGAGCAGAGGAAGATCTGGACCAGCGATGAGAAGTGGGTCTGGTGGGGTGCTATCAGGCTCCAGCCCGTGGGACGGCTTGGCATATTTCATCACCTTCATCATGCCGGCATCGTCAAATAAAATGTAGGATAATCCAATCGAAGTTAGTGTGGGGTGTATTTCAGAATGTGGCGGATTGTCACCGACAAGAATGGAAGAGAAATAAGTATTGATTGCTTCCGCAATAAATACAGGGGATTCTATGCGTGAGATGTTGAATATGATGAGGTTCGGCATGGCCGGGCAGTTATGCGCGAGCAAACTTTGAAAACATAAGAAGTTACCCGAACTGGGTTAGGCAATCTTAGAGCTAGCATTTCCCGACTTTTAACCTTGGTTCAGACCTAACAATAAATTCTTGTCGCGAGCGATTAGCTTGCATTAAATGCAGAAAGTCTGCAGTTTTATTAAAGACTTTCTGAGCCCTCAAAAGTTTCATCTGGAGCTCACAAGCCTTACTAGGCTTTCTGGGTTTATGCCGAGTGATCGGAGTGGACGGACGATTAATAGTAAAAAGAGATTTTGCGTGAAGGTCGTCTACCGCACTCTGCGGGTCAGGGGGCAAAAATCACAAAGCGTCAAAGATTTGGCCCCAAACCGTCGACTTATAGGAACAAACGGTATGGGGTGTGCACATGGGTAAAGAAGGTTTTTTACGGGGAGAGGGAAGCTACACGCGACCATCTTACGGTCACTCCCGGGGGAGGGCTTTAGTATGGAAACCTAAGCATTGGTAGTGCTATGCGTAAAATCCGGGTCTAAAGTATCAGGAGCAAATGATGTAATGAGTGTATAGAAAAATTGATGCGTCATTCATTGGTTTCAATTGTTGGCGATATAATGTTAATAACAGCGTTTTTGGTAGATGTAATGCGCCAATTTTTCCTTTACCATAAGTAGCCTTTCGCAAGGCAAGGTTTACAATTGTAAAACCATTCACAATTAAGTATAAATTATGATAAACCCTTGTGGAAGTGGTCACACGGTGAGTCCGTCATTCAATGTCCGTTTCACGAACAAAATCGAGCAGGGTTGTTGGGGCGGGTAAAGAGCTCCAGCAAATTTTGGTTCCATTGAAGTCACCTGAAATTATCTTACGGATGGAGGAGAGACCAGAACGACAAAGGAAGGCTTAGGTGAGACCAGAAATATGGGAACTACTCGAATGAGGTGGTCGGTATGCATAACCTATGTAGATTGAGGGTCCGGGTAATTTCATGTGAAGCCAAAGGGTGTCAGGGTTAGAATCAAGAAGTGAGTGATGGAGAACGGAAGCTTTGTGTGGCTGCTTCACATAGGCTAGGCAACCACCTCATTTACGATTTGATCTATTGGTTTGGAAAGGCGTATAACCTGCCAACGAAAAAGACGGAGTGGAGCTGTGATCTATTAGCCAACTCTCTGTTATCAAGATAATATCGTGGGTGTTTTTAGCTCCTAACATTCTTTGCCCCCTTACTTTATGGGTCAGTGACCGGGAGTTCAGTAGGGGTAGGGAAAATTCACTGGAACATTTAATTTCACGTGATGTCCGAGAGGTAGCTTCGGTGGGGGTCAAATAATCAAGGGATAAATTAGAGGTTCGGATAGCACATAGATGTGATAAGGGGGTAAATTCAGTAGAGTTAGGTATACTGGCCGGCGATGGACTGTCTTTGTTAAAGGATTTGTGGGCTGCAGACCAAGGCGATAGACGAAGCTTGGGATTTAATGAGCCGGTTATCAGAAGATGCCGGTGTGAGGGTGTAGCATCAGTGGGAGTGGGACAGTGTTAAATGGCCGAATTGTAAGCTTGTCACGGCGGAACTGACAATCTCGGGGGTTAGTGGGGAGGGGGCTTTGGAAAATGCCAGGAAAAAAGCCGGTTAGCAGGTATGCGCATGAACTTTTGGGGATAAGCCCTACTTTGGGAATTCCCAGGATTGAGGAAAGCAGTGTCTGCTAGCTGGGGCAATTAAGGTAATCGCTGGACAAGAGTGGGATTAGAAAGAGTTATCATGTTAGTTTGTGGATCAGCGGGCGAATGGCAGTAATCTGGAGTTGGCCAGGTAGCCGGGGGAAGCCAGTGCTAAATCGTGCAAAGCTATTAAAATGATGGTAGTTGAGGTGAGGAGCTAGAGGTAAAGGAGTAGGGAAAGAGCATTGAATTGGGGGGAAACGGGTCTAAATATGTTTGAATGGTAAGTGGGTTAGAGAAGAGTGGATTAGAGACAGGCTATAAGTATGAGGTAACCTTGGTACCGTATTCAAAGGAA
>LUCM01008585.1:3490-18027 GCA_008360955.1 Fasciolopsis buskii
ACGGTTTATTGTCAAGTGGTGTAGTAGGTGGTTTCCAGTCTGTTAGCTCACATTTATTCAAGCCTCGTCAGCCTCTGAATTTCGGTTCCTTCAATGTGCGCACTTTGATGCAGGCTGGCCAACAGGCGTGTTCGACTCTGACAGTGGACTCACTTTCGATTGATGTCTGCTGTGTGAGTGAACACCGAATTCAGGATTTGAGTAGAGTAATTCAAGCTAACTGCGCCGAACGTTCGTCAAGATATTTTCTTCGCACTTCAGGAGACGGAAGCAGCTCCAAGCTGTGGGTCAACGTGGTGTTAGGAAGCGTCCTGAGTGAGAAGGCTGAAGCAGCCCTTTTAGACTGGATCCCAGTCAACAGTCGCTTGTGTGCCATGAGACTGAAGGGATCAGTTGGCGTCCGAAAGAGTAATAGTGTTATAGCACAGTTTATTTGTTTATCTCGGCAATACGCTTCCCACAGACTGCCAAGCACTGATATGGAGAAAGACGAATTTTACGATAACCTCGTCACTCTTGTTCGGAAGAGCAAACGCTCTGACATTGTAGTGGTAGCAGCTAACTGCACCGAACGTCTCGTCAAGATATTTTCTTCGCACTTCAGGAGACGAAGCAGCAGCGTCTTGAGTGAGAAGGCTGAAGCAGCCCTTTTAGACTGGATCCCATTCAACGGTCGTTCGTGCGCCGTGAAACTGCAGAGATCAGTGTAATATACCGGTAAGTTGGCCGGCAGTGGCCAAATGTTAAGGTCCTGGCGTTTGGATGTGAAGGCCGCGGTTCGAAATCCACCACGCCGATCAAACTTCCCCTCTGTTGGTTGGCCGGCCCCTTTCTGAATATGAATAGTAGATTGGTTATTTCATTAATAAAGGAAGTAATAGATGATAAATGTTATCCCGAGGGGCGGCATAGCAAAAAAAAAACAAGACTAGACCAAACACACAAACACAAACCGGCAACTATATTGATGGGGGGACACTTTTGTTTGGGTGTAGCTTCAGCTCGCTCGTATGCCGAAAAACCCATGCAAGGATTCAGTCGTGTGTGCGCTGACCAGAATGAAGGCGGATGATCGTGGATTAAGAGCAAGGGATTAACTTTACAGACACACACAAGCCATGGGAGTCATTTGGCTTCGGATGTCACAGTCGCGTTTGGACCACGCCTACAAACTGGCTAGCACAGAGGTGAGCAAAAATCCCTTTGAACACCAGACAATGCGCTACTGAACTAACTGTCAGTAAGTGACAGAAGCATCACACGATAATAAGTCTTTTGTCATTTGCACATGTGATGAAGCGCAAATGGACAGCAAGAAAGTAAACCTAATGGTAGATAATAGCGCACGTGACTGAACTGTCACATGAACCTCCAAACAAATCCTAAAAATGAATATGGGTCGTTTGAAACTGTCCCAGAAATGACTCCTGTCCAAGGCAAACTCGCATGAATGGGAAGCGAGAAAAACCCGTGCATCCACCTCGAATACTGTCGAGGGTGCAGGCCTCGGATGCAATGAGTGACCGAGTTGGTCGCTGTGTGGATACTTCCGGTGGAACATTTTGCCGTAAACAAATACACCTAACCGAACCGTATAGTTAACTGAGATGTAACCATATGTACAAATCATTTGTTCTGAGTGGCTCCAACTGTCCTAATAAAGATTCCGTTCAGAGCAAATCAACTCGAAGTCATTTGGCTAAGACGAAAATTCAAATGCATTGAAGATAAAGAATTTCGGTCAGACAGTGATTGATTTGACTCAGTGCCGCAGTCGGTGGTGTTCTGGGATCCGAAATCGTTTCTTCTATTTATAGTTGTTCAAAGTGTCATTTCGTGATCAATGGTCTCCCTGATTAACGTCTTCTTCCTTTTGGTTAGGCGGTGATTTGAGGTATAAACCAAAACCAGAGCAAGCTGATTCAAGGTTACTGGTTGCGTAGAGCGAAACTGGAACATCATCGAGACATGGCCGAAGCCTAAAATGCACAGACGGCGATTTAGATGTACCTCACACAGACCTTCCAAGGGGAAACTAGTTGAGGGTCGACAGTTACCTGATTAACTCCTAGATGTGAGATGTATATAACGTTACCCATTGGAATAAGCGGAACAATGATTACTTTAAAGGCATTAGAAAACTTAAAAACACAAATCTAGTTAATCAGAAATCCAATGAGATGTATCTTATTGCATAACAGCCGGAAAAGCTTAGTTATATATTATTACTGATTCTTTGATAACATTCAGCTTGAGAAGAGCTTTACTTGCCTGGTTAAAGCCACAGTTGATGATCACGCCAGTGCACCATATTTTTCGTCCTGATACACAAACAAATGAATAAGAGGCGATTACAAATGGATAGTTGACTAATCTAAGCTATGGCTGAAGTTACATTGATATGAAACGTGTGCTGCCGAGTGCATTACCTGCTTGATTTGATCCCACTGGCCACCTAAGCAGGCTTTCGATGTACCACGTTTTCCGACTTGTGCAATAAAATCACCTGCCACGACTACAATATCGGACTGTTTGCTCTTCCGAACAAGGGTGAAGAGTTTATCATAAAATGCGCGTCTTTTTGTGTATGCCGCGATGATAGTTGAACTGCCACTTAACGCAACTATCCTTCCAGACACTGAATGATCCCTTCAGTGTCACGGTTCATAAGTGATTTGTTAACCGGGTACCAGTCAAAAATAGCGGCTTCAGCCTTCTCACTTAACACTGTTCGTACACCGCGTTGATCCGTAGCTTGAGCTACGTCGTCTCCTGAATTGTGCAGGAAATACCCGGACGCGACACTAAGCACACAGTTGAATTACTATACTCGAATTCTCAATTCGTGTTTCATTTACACAGCAATCCACTGTCATGAGCCAAAAAAAAAACCCCCCCAAACCCCCGCCAACCGGTTGGCCAACCTGCATCAAAGTGCCGCACATTGAAGGAACTCGAAATTCAGAGCTTGACGAGGCTTGAATAAATGTGAGCTAACAACTGAAACCCGACACCACCCAAACTACTCCCACCTACTACACTTACTTGACAATAAACCGTTGCGGGTATCAAGCGTGTTATCAATGGAGATACTATGGGTGGGCAGAAGGGGCAAACTGATTGGGTTGGAGACAGAGAGACAGGTTGAATAAAAGGAAGAAAAAACTAATGGAGCAGTAGCAGTACTTTATCACTACCCATCCCACCTGCGCTCAATAAATGGGCAGCGCATTCCTGATTATCGTGCGCGACGACCGATGTAGTATGGAATTATTGGTAGATGTGTATCTCATGGGGATTGATGCAACGGGTTGCTTGTAGGAGTCAAAAAAAAAAAACAGCCACAAGCAGAGAACAATTAGGCTTCAAAACCAAAGCTTTTTTTTCTGATAAGAATGTGATTGCAAGTCAGCGGGGTATGGCTGCTTGGAAGGCCATTTCCTTGAATCAGTTATTTCGCCACTCATTTTTTTCGACTGAGTTCGCAACTCAGTTCAACCTCCAACCGAGAGGACCAGCAGACTATTTCGCCAGGCCTCTACCCATTGATCTTCCAGGTATGATTGGATCTTCGGCTTGAGATAAGCCATCCTGTATGGCTCGTTGGGTTATAGAGACACGTAGGCTGTCACATCATATGAATGACTTCTTGTTGTGACCGACCGAGTATCTTGCTTTTGAGCCGTTCATGTTTCTGAACTACCTCAATGGACTTGTGCTGCCTCACACGTTTGGTGTGCTCTATGTTTTGGCTTTAACATGCATTTCCGGTATCCGTGATAATAACAATGGTAGACATGTTTGAAGGAATCATATTCTGCCAGCGCGTAGCTCGCTAGTGACCAGATCGTGTTCTCCAGTGCGCTACTGAGTTTGGATACAGGAGCCTTCTGCGTTCTCGAAAGAATAGTGCGAAGGGAGGATGGAGGTTCTGACGTCCGAGACATTTGTGGGGATTACTGTGTGGAAGGTTGGTTAGATTTCTGATGAAAACTTCTTACAGGACGTGGTGTTGATCGGATCATTGGATCGCATGTAGTTCTCGTCGGTGCGACTTTTTGTGATGTTACTCTACTGTCTCACACGAGAACGGTCTCGATGGTACTGAAAAGGTCGAAATTTTTCTTTTGGGTTAGATCAAAAAGAGCGATTGAGTTGGAGAATGCGGGAGCAAGCGGAAGCCAAGGAAACCGGCTTCTAGATAACATCTGAAAAGTGTACCATTGTCTAAGGATAGGTTGCCTAGAGGAATGTTTATCCGCTTGAACTAAACAAGTGTTATGGACACGTTTGATCTCACAATGCTCACACTGCGATTGCTGTTGGAGATATCAACATGAAGTTTCACGGAAAAAATATTGGACTCCTTAGTGGGAACCGTCAAAGTTTGCATCTTCAGAGTGAACTGAAGGCATAAATCCCCGGATGAAGGTAATGCGACTAAAGGGATATGGTTAAAGCCTCCTACGGTCATTATGGGCGAAAAACATAAATCTTGATTAGGAAGTAGAAGGGATAATTTGAATACTACTGGTATAGTGCCGCCTGATAATGAAAAAAAACTAGAATGAGGCATGGTCAGGTAATTGAGTACCGCACGTGAACTGTCTGACTTAGAATGTGCAATCAGTGTTGTACTACTGAGTGAGGATCTGAGTAGGTTGCAGATTTTTCTTGACCGTCTGAACGACGATGTAGATGTGTTTTGGATGCGTTTTGTACCTTCTAAGTGTAAAATGTTCTAACAGGACTGGGATGGCTGGAAGCCGAATCTTGTTTCTGCGGGGAACAACAACGAAGTGAGGTGGATGGATTTAGTTACTTGGGTAGTTGTATCTCATCTGGTGGTCGTATATCGGATGAAGTGTATTCGCGCACGTAGAGGACTCGATTAACATTCACTAATCTAGAGCACCTTTAGCGTCGGCGTGATACCTGGTTACTGATCAAAGGTCGGGCGTACATGATGCGAACGAGGTCGGTGCTACTATTCCGTCCAGAAACACGGTCGTTGAGATCGGAAGATATGCGAGTGTTCAGCTTTTGTACTGCATTTTCTTCGTATTTGGTTGAGCATGATGGTTTTTCAGGAACTCAGGGATTAGACGTAAGGTGCTGAGCTGTAGAGTTAGTTCTCTACTAGAGGCATAAAACATGAACAAGTCAATGTAATTGGTATATTTTGCGCATGCCGACAGGATGACAGCCTCGTTTTGCACTTTCTGTGAGACTGAAAGTAGTTGGGATATTGACCAATGTGGTCAGTCGATGATGCGGCAAAAAGCTTGAAGATCGTAACCAGTGGACCGGCTCGTTTAGATGCAGGTTTGGGATCTACAAGACCCCCTCCCTCCATGCGATGATTGGAGAACTGGGCGATATGGCCCGATGTCACGGTGGCATTCTTGCATCCGAAATCTCTATTCTCTTGTGTGGTTCTTCAACTTATTATTTTGCGGTCGGTCTCTCACTATTCCTACTGTTTCCTTATTTGGATAGATGGTGCAGTGAGGTGGCAACCAACACCTGAGCACATCGGTGCAAGCCTGATGGTCGTAAACCTGGATCGAACTGGGATAACTGGTTCGGGAACATCTTTTACCATTACATCTTGGTATATTCCTAACACAAGCCCCTGTTTACGGATGATGTCACCTTAGTATCATCCTGCTCCTCCGTGACTGTAGAAGCGGCGATCTAAGTACGTTCATGTGCTTTCGGATAAGCTGTTTTTTCTTAGACAAATCGATGTTGGGTCCGAAATACCGTCGTGCTTTTAGTGGCTGTGGAAACACCAGCTTCATCGCGTGTAGTTGCTGCCGGAAAATCTATTTTCTTTTCATAAGTACAGTCGGTATTGGCGGGCTGCTTTGTGAGTGGATGATCCGTTGACCCTTCTCATGAATGTGTGCTTTGTGTTGTTTTTATATCCCAACTTTCTTCTCAGTTGTTTCCTTCTAGCGACAATGCAGCTGCGACAAGATCACTTCAAAAATCTGTGGTCACATAGTGGTTGAAAATATTAGATGATAATCCGCCGTAATTACAGCGGTATCAGATGTTACACTATATGTTTTTCTCATCAGATTCTCCAGTGCATTAGGAACAACATTTAAAGTTTTTTGGGGGGGAGAGGAGTGGTGCCAAATTAGAAAAATGGGTTGTTCAAAAAGTGTGGAAACAACAAAAAAGATGGAAAAAATGCTAGTCTAGTGTAGGTACATTCCAGAAGTGTGCAGCACAACTGAACAGAGACTCAGTTCATGTGTGAAGGTCGCAGCAGCTTTAGGGCTTGCCGTCTGTACCCTCGAACCCGAAGGATTTCCGTTAGTGTCAAAAATATTCTTTTTTCGCCCTGGTTAAAGGTGTTTTAATGCGTTCCCGAGCTGCCTCCTTGCGAACTCTCTTTTGCAGTCTAAGGCACATTCTAGCCGCTGGATCCCGGAGTTTTCGACCTTCCAATCGAAAGCAGCGTTCGAATACGATGGTCGATCCAGTAGAACGGGTCTTGATCTGAGTGCCCTCATTTTCAAGTTTCTCACCATCCGTTTGGGTCTTTGCTGGCCTATACTCGCTCGAATATTTGGTAAAGTCCTGTATTCCTAGCCTAACATAGCGAGCTGCCACGCGCGGAGTAGCAGTTGGTTGGGATGTGTGATGTCCAGTGTTGACGCGTTTCGGCGTTGTATGGAGATTAGTCAAAAACTTCAGTTCCGTTTTTATGACGGTCAATCCTGTTAAGTGCTCTGGTTCTGGTTGCTATCTCACAGCACGTCTACTCAAAACAGATAGTAAGAATAAAAAACTTAATTCGAATTCAGGGAAACCGCGGTTTGTGGCGTCCAGCCATGCCACTTTTTGTCTCCAACCGTCACTTCAAGGTATTTCGTGGACTTTCATCCGGTAGTCTTACTATGCATATATGAACCAGTCCATTGGTTAACGTTTCGTCAATGTCTTGAACCAGCAGTCAAATACCGAAGTAAAGAAGACAGACGCTGAGTAGGATTTCGTCGACTAATCAATTGCACATGCAGCTAAAATGGAGAAAACTATCAAATCATAAATGTTCATCAAAACGATGAATCTAGATGTAACAGGGGATGGTCATCGCACATGATTTATGGTTTATAACATTCTTTCACACTTGCGAAAATTCCATGGATGACCGGCAGCGGTTGTGTGCATTTTGGCAAACAGGATAGTGAGAAATGGATTAAGAAAGTAAATCTGACTATCAAACGTGAAGCTGACAATGGAGACATATTGATAATGTTGCGGCAACTTGTCAATAATTGAAAGAGCGCAAGGTGCTATGGAGTAGATTAAAAAAGGAATGAATAACAACTTGAATCGAGCGTGATTTTGCAATACAAAGTACGCAGGAAATACGAACGGACACGTTATTGTTGCTACAGGGGATTTCCCGCGAACTCCTCCCTGTGAACATCAAGATCATGGAAAGCATCGATTATCGTCAGAAATATTCTGGTCAGAATTCGACGGGGACGAGTGAGAGCTTAGCATAGAACTTGAGCAGCGGGAACCCAGTTTCGTAAAGAAACAGGATCTTCGCGACCACCTTGAAGTTTTACTCGAACACAAGACGAGTTGCAATCAAGCAGTTCTACCTCTTCGACTGGAGGAACATACTTAGGATGTCGATTATGCCTTTTCAGTAAAACTCGGTTAGAATTCAGGAGCCAACTAGGGAGAGAAGTTCCAGTATTGGCAAGACGGTTATAACGAAATAAACTTTGCCTTGGTTGTCGTTCAAAGCGGGGACGTATGAAGTGCGGTGCATCGATAAGAACCTCGTCCGCTTGTAAAATCTCGAGACCCTGAAACTTCAGAGTCAGAATGACTGCTCGACCCACTGATCATACTGCGGGGTTGCAAGCAGCAGTGTGACTAACACCTATATCCTTCATGTTAAGAAATGTGCGAAGCTCTTCTGACATAAAAGAAGCGCAGCGGTGTAAATGTATGCAAGCAGGTATGTCAAAAATGGTGAACAAATGAGTGAGACAGTGGGCAGCAACGGATGTATAAATACTAGAACAAGGAAACGAAAAGGGAAGCGAGAGAATTCACCGACGACTGTTAGCAAAAACTTATTAGGTGTAAGACGGTGCCAGTCCTTTGAAGTCTGTCCTAAGTACCTCGAAGTGGTGTTGCTTGAATTTATGGTATATTTGGCGGTTTGGAAATCCTTGCCTCCACCTGAGCACAAAAGTTACAGAGATGTATCATGTCTCCTAATGATTGGATGAAAAAGGGGAGGCTTCAAGCGCCAGCAAAATGAACCACACGATTGACTCCCAGGTAACACAGGGACGCAGGGATTTGAAATGGATTGAGTAGGCCTAAAATGGAGGCACAAACATGCACACACAAACAATTTAGCCACAATGTTGGCACTTCCTTGGTGCAGACGATGCCGTACTGAAACGCAGAGGTCCATGTGCCATCGTTGGATCTCCTCGTTTTTTTATCTTTTTCATCAGTTGCCATACATGAGTGCTACCGACCGTTGGTCTATAACCAACCGGAAGTGAGTGCCAATCAGGAAACAGTGCCATTTTTAACGCCCAAACCACGGCATAAGCCAGACTGGAGTCAGCGACTGGAGAGAAAAAAGCCACTGGCCTATCATTCTGATTAAGGCTCCGCAACCACGATATCTGACGCATCAGTTTCGACAACTAGGATTAAGCCGGGCTCAGTGGTTACCATCATAGTTTCTAGACCTTCCTTTATTAATTCAAAATAATGCGCGATGCACGCAGGCAAAGGGGAATGTGCAGTTGGTGATAAGCAGGTTCATTTTACCGGGAAAATGGATGATCCATCGAGAGTATTACGTGAACATCTCAACTATCCCTATTTTTGCTTAGAGGTTTTGACGAGAGGGTAGCTCTTTTGAACGTTTTAGTATTTCTTGATCCGGTCTCATGCGACCTTTGGAAATTTCGAACCCTAAACATTCGATGATTTTCACAGATATCGCACTTCTATCTTCATTAAACGTCAGGCCCTTTTTTCGATACTTATGGAAATCGCTGCAAGTTCTGCTCGTGTCTCAGAATCGCGACCGCAGACCACGATGTTGCCCACATAGGCGAAGACACCGAATAGTCATTCTTCATTGATTATATCACCTATCGTTTGTTGAAAGCCTGCGACGACGTTGGTGACGCCGAAGGCTATGCGCCAAAGCTAATATAGATTGCTACGCGTCTTCCTTTCTTCGCTTTGTTAGGAATCCGGTGGTAAGCCCTCTGAATACTTCAAATTGAGAGATTTTTGGATCAATTAGTCCATTTTTGGGAAGAGACAAGTGTCTCGGTAGGTGCGTCGATCTATAGTTTGGTTGTAGTTGACCACCGTACGTTTTTGTGGCTTTCGTTAGGTGTCACTAAGAATTGAGTTCTGCATGCAGACTTCGAAGGCTCGGCAATATTCGCATACAAGAGTTTTAGATTTCTGCTCTGATGAATCCCATCGAGATTTTGTGGTCATGGTCCGACAGTCGGGCGCCTGGTGTTCAAATGGAGACAGGCGCTCTTCACGCTGCAACAAGACCACAGATGGAGTACAGAGGTTTAGCATCTTCGAAGTGCACCTTCACCCGTTTGTGCTGTTGAAGGAAATCGTATCCAAGCATGGAGTCGGAACACAATTATGGCATCACAAACAATTTGTCATGTTCAAAAGTGGTTCCTCTGTGTGTGACTGTAGCATAATAGTGCTCGCATGTGACATTTGTTAAAGATGTAGATACCATAGTAATAGGACTTTGGGACGCTTCGACTTTCCAGTGATATTTCTTAACGAGCTTCTGGGAGATAACTTTCTAACCTACCGGTGTCGACGAGCACCTGCAGCGGGACACCGTTTACCTGAGTAATTGCTTTAGACAAAAAGTGCAGAGCAGCGACAAACAATACAAATGACGGTAGGATTAGAAGCTGACGCAATTCGTTTACTAGCTGGAGACGTTTTTATCACAGCCCTTGCACATGGCCTTCTGAGCAGGGCCTTTCTGTCGAGGATGGCCACCAGAAGCACAATCTTACCAATGGCGGAAACGGGATTTTCGACTCCTTCAGCATCAGACGATCCCAGCATAACGTCCGATACGTGATAGGTGAAGCAAGGTGTTGATATCGTGCCACTCTGAAAAGTTAACGTTTGTTTTTGAGCAGCGTCAAGTTGTTTGGCTAACTCGAAGGCTATCTGAAGTTTCCTCTTCGAGAAGCCTATGACGTACACGGTTAGAATGTATCCCACGTATAAAAGTAATTCGAACTAGCTTCTTTTGATACAGGTTTGAATCCAAAATCTTTAACCAGACCCATTAACTGCCCCAGGGACTGATCGAGATTCTGACCAACCTGCTGCATAGTGGTGAAGACGATGTTACTTCCCCTCTTGTAGAACATGAATGGCATTTTTAAGAGTAACACATTTTCCAATGTATTTCTAAATTTTAGGAGACAAGAAATTGATTAGGGTGTCTAGTTTATTCGGATTTAAGGGACTCGATGGTTGCAAGAAAGGTTTAATATCCGTTACCAGCGAGTCCAGGGGTCTGGGGAATTGGGATCGGCAATGAATCTCTCCAGTCGAGGGAACTTGTCCATTGTAAGAATTAGTTGATTCAATTGTGGTGAACCAGGAATCAAATATCATAGGGGAACAAGACAGAGCCGCTGAATGGGCTTTATTCGATTAATCAATTGTGCATGCCGCTGAAATAGAGAAACTGATCATAACGACATAGGAGGGTCATCGCACATGATTCGTAGTTCATAACAGTTCAGATCAGGTTGGTTCACAGAACCTACGGCTTTGGCTTTCAATAAGTCCAGGTAGCAACCCACGCAACTTCGACCTGGGCGAAATCCGACCTGCTGTTCGCGGATTTTGCTCTTTCGAATCGGTGCCAGGCGGAGCGTAAAAATTGAAGGTAAAACCGTAGCAAATGATTACAAGATGCTCACTACAGTCATTGCATGTTCTCCTCTTAAAGGTGGGTGCAATCAGTGACACTCCATGACAGTAGAATAGGCTCCTTGTTCCAAATGTTACGGAGGAGGTAAATGCTTTTACCAAAGAGTCTCTGCACAGCTCGAAAAGAAGTGAATGGAGGGTTCATCGCGACTTACCGACTTACTCCGTTCGACTCTACTTCTAATTCCGTTTAGAGGTCAAGTGATATCTTCCAGAAAAGCGCACTTGTGGAGTAGCTTCAGTAGCCTATGGCCAATTAAACTGCTACTAAAAACATTCATATCAACGGTCGAGCCATGCTTGCTTTTTGCCTTGAATCTATTCACCACTTCTATGGCACACGGTCGCTGCCCACTAGGCTTAAGCAGACGTTAGCTGTCACTTGGAGCAGCTGGCACTTCCATTTATTTTAGCTACCTTACCCCATCAGTTTTCATTATCCATCTTAAGACCTATCGTCAACTGAAGCTCTAGATATAGTCCTGTATCACTGATATCGTTGCATATAGGGAGTTGGCGTTTTGCTTCGTTAGACGCAACGACTCTTGGGAAATCCAGTGTCTGGGATGAACGTTGGCTCTAGGGCTGCAGCCGAAACCCGTTGCCAATCTCATTGTCTACCTGATTTGTTTCCATTGCTCATCAGTTAGTCTGATAGATCCTTTTCCTAACTGATGCGAACACCCGGATCAGTCAGTCGTTCTACGTTTGGACGGTTTTTCCTTTTGGATTAGTGGTCATTAGGTCGCGGTGAAAGTCGCTTTAAAACTAACACACGATTTGATTCCACGTAACGGGACCAGCACGATCTACGGTTTTGAGCAGAAATGCGCCAGTAGTGGCTTACTGCGATATTTTTGGTCTGACTCAGAGGACCCGTGGAGTTGGAGCACCAAGTCGCTGTACGACGCGAGTTGTGTTGTAAATTCCGTCGGAGTTAAAACAGATCGTTTGCAAATAACTAGAGATAATTATCTGCATTGTCTGTAGGCTGACCGAGCAAGGCTTAACGCCCACCTAAATAAGCTTCCGATGCACGGGGACTCCCGACTTGTGCATTAAATTCACCTGTTACCGGTGCGACTGGAGAGGTTTTTTTGCGAACAAGTACAACTTCGTCAAAAAATCTCGGTCTTTTCTGAGTCATTTCTACCGTCTTTTAGGGCATATGCCGAGGTGACTAACTGGTTGCATTTAATACATTCACTCGAACGCCGGCCGATCTCAGATGTCTTGCGGTACAAAAACTGCTACTAACTGGAAACCAGCCTGAAAAGACTCCCTCAGCCTTGTCACCCGGATCGTTGCCAGACCTGAGCTAATGGGATCTTATGTAGTTCTACGCTACTCCAATTTTCAGAGTCACAGTTTTCGGTCCCCTCTTCCTTCGTGTAGTGGGAGGTAATGGCTATGGAGCATACCGTTTCCACTAACGTTATGCGCGAAGCATGTGACAGAAAAAACTGTTAGCAAATCGAATTGGTCCACAGCTCGAGCCGCTTCGTCTCCTGATGTGCACAGGATATATCTTGATGGCTAAGTTAGTTGAATTACGCTGCTCGAATTCTAAATCGATGTTTCGCTAAAGCAGCAGATATCAGTCTGTAAGTCTGTCAGTATTTAGCAAGCCTGTTGATTGGTCTGAGAGAGTACTCGAGCTAAAGGGACCGAGATTCGGAGACTTGAGAAAATATGAACTAGGAGATCGGAAGTCGCTACCGACGCTATTTGACAGTGAACTGTTGCGCGTGTCGTTTATGCTATCAGTGGGGCACTACTGGTGGGCATGGAGTGAAAGGAGACCGTTGGGGACAGATGATGGGTTGAATGAAAGAGATGAGACTCTACGCAGGAGGCTTATCGCCACCCACGGCGCGGACCTGAATGTCCCGCACGATGATCGATGCAGTGTAAAATTGGTTATTTTTCTTCTATTCATGAAGATTTGAGGGCAGATGCTGCTACGGAGTCCAGCGGTTGAGAACAACGATTAAGGTTCTCAAAGAAGGCCTTTGATCCCGACAATAACCTGTCGTAAAGGCAGCGTGGAAGTTTATTTGTTTGGATCAGTTATGCTTCAACCAATTTTTTTCGACCGACTTGCCAGCTCAAATAAACCCCCCAACCCGTAGGATCAGATTAATTCGCAAATGCACCTTGACGTGGTGTGACGGCCCCGTGAGACTGCAGGAATCAGTCGGCATCCGGAAGAATGGTAGTGTTAAGCGCAGTTTGTGTCATATCGGCATACGCCCCAACAGACTGGAAAACCGAATTGCAAAAAAGACGAGTTTTATAATGGCCTCGTCACCCTTGTTTGGAAGAGCAAAGGCTCTAACATTGTATTGGTGGCAGGTAATTTTATTGCACAAGTTAGAAGGCTTAGCGCATCGGAAGCCTGGTTAGGTGGGCGGTGCGGCTTACCTGCACAGCGAACAGACAACGGAGAAAGACTTCTGCAATTCTGTGCAGATAATCATTTATTCCTATCTAGTACGAATTTCCGACACAGTTCACGCAGCATAGCGATGTGGCGCTCTGAGTCAGATCAACCATATTGCAGTAAGCAACCGCTGCCGTGGTTCAGTCCAGAACTGTAGATCGTACTGGATCACGTGCGTCGAATCGGGCCATGCGTTAGTTTTATTGCGACGTTCACTGTCATTCAACGGCCATCGACGCACTCCACAAGCGCGCATGGCCGTGGATCGCGTCTGATTTGGCCTGTCTCTTATACACATCTAGATGTGTATAAGAGACAGACGAGAGATTGAGACTCTAACAGGAGCTATCGCCACCCACGGCGCGACCTGAATGTCCGCACGATGAATCGATGCAGTGTAAAATTGGTTATGTTTTCTCTATTCATGGAAGATTTGAGGGATATGCTGCTACCGGAGTCCAGCGGTTGAGAACAACGATTAAGGTTTCAAGAAGGCTTTGATCTCGACATAACCTGCGTAAAGGCAGCGTGAGTTTATTTGTTGGATCGAGTTATGCTTCAACAATTTTTTTCGACGACTTGCAGCTCAAATAACCCTCGCAACCCGTAGGATCAGATTAATTCGCAATGCATTGACGTGGTGTGCGGCCCGTGAGACTGCAGGAAATCAGTCGCATCCGGAAGAATGGGATGTAAGCGCTAGTTCTGTTGTCATATCGGCATACGCCCCAACAGACTGGAAACCGAATTGCAAATAGAACGAGTTTTATAATGGCTCGTCACCCTTGTTTGGAAGAGCAAAGGCTCTAACATTGTATTGGTGGCAGGTAATTTATTGCCCAAGTTAGAAGGCTTAGCGCATCGGAAGCCTGGTTTGAGTGGGCTGGGTGCGGCTTACCTGCCACAGCGAACAGACAACGAGAAAAGACTCTTCAATCTGTGCATGATAATTCATTTATTCTATCTAGTAACAATTTCGACACAGTTCACGGCAGCATGCGAGTGGCGTCTGAAGTCGATCAACCATATGCAAGTCAGGCAACTGGCGCTGCGTGGTTCGAGCCCGAACTGTAGATTG